>VUQH01045489.1:0-28596 GCA_015106775.1 Etroplus canarensis | reverse complement strand
AAAATGGACTGAGACAAAGTGGACAACTGTTCTGTGGTCAGACCAAAGGACATTTGGCATTCTTTTTGGACATCATGGATGCTGTGTCCTCTGGACTAAAGAGTAGAGGGACCATCCAGCTTGTTATCAGCACTCAGTTCAAAGCATCTCTGATGGTATGAGGGTGCATTAGTGCCTATGGTTCTGGCAACCTGAACATCTGGAAAGGCTCCATCAGTGCTGATGGAGGTTTTAGAGCAACATCTGCTCCCCTCCAGATCACGTCTTGCATATTTCAGCAAGACCTAAACCACATACTGCAGCTATTCAACAGCATGGCTTCATTGTAGAAGAGTCCAGGTGCTGGACTGGCCTGCAGTCCAGACTGTTAAGCAACTGGAATTCTATATCAGACAAGAATGGGACAACATTCCTCTCCCAAAGGTCCAGCAGCTGGTCTCCTCAATTCCCAGATGTTTATGAACATGTTAAAAGAAGAGGAGATGCTACACAGTGGGAAACATGGACCTGTCCAACTTTTTGGAGATGTGATGTTACCATCAAATTCAAGCTGAGCTAGTAGTTTTCATCAACTTGTAAAATGTCTCACTTTAACATTTGGTATGTTTTCTATGTCCTTTTGGGAAAAAAATATTGGTTTATAAGTTATTGAAATTATTGCATTTTACTGCTTGCTTGTCAAGGCTTGAATAAAGGTGCAAACAAAGGTGAGTTCAGTATTTTAACCAACCTTTGACTGTTAACACAGCAGAGCACGTCTGGCTGCCAGCCTGATTCTGTGCCTGGCAGGAGTACTTCCCACCATGTTTGCTTTGTACGTTGGTGATGTGCAGTACAGCAGTATTGTTCTCACATGTAATCTGAATGTTTTCAGCCTCTTTGAGCTCGTGGTTGTCTTTCAGCCAGGTCACGGTCATGGGCTCAGAGCCTTTCAGACTGCACTGCAGAGAAACTTCGCTGCCCACCAACGAGTTAAGGTTCTCAAGCTTTTGCACAAATGATGGGGGTTCTACAAGGAAAACATTTTGTATGGAAAGTTCAGCCGTCTAAATTTAATTCCTTATGAAAATGACAAAATGGCAAAGAGAACTGTTTATTACACAACTTACAAAAAAATTAATAGATTTTTAAAAAAAAATCTAAACCAACCTTTTAGCTTTACTTGACAGTCACAGGAGGACCTTCCCACTTCATTCTCAACAGTACACTGGTACAAACCAACATCTCCTGTCTCTACTGCCAGAACCTGCAGGGCTAGCAGGTCATCCTTCACAGTAATCCTGTGTCTTTTGTCATTCCTAATCACTTTTGAGTTTTTATAAAAGCACACAGTGAAAGGGGCAGAACCAGAGACTTGGCACTCCAACATCATCTCAGAACCTTTCACCACATCCTTGGGCTCCAAGCTACGCACAAACAGTGGGGGTTCTAAACCAAGACAACAGGCATGTCCTTGAATTAACTTGAACTAACATGTATGACATTTGGATGCCAGAAAGTCCAAATAAATAGTCCTGAGTTTTACAGAGTATTTTTTTCCACAGTTGAATTTTTTCAGTTCTAATAACAGACGAGATCCTCAGTGTTTACCCCACTGAGAGACCACATCCCGTTTAGGCCATAGCCAACCAATGTTAAGTATGTAGTGTAAATAGTACACTACGCTGTGAATGTACTATCTAAAGTACCAGAATTGAGACACATCAGATGTGTTCTCAGATGTCTTGGTCCTTCACAAGGTGTGGTATCTTGACAGGATAAATGCTGATGATTTATTTAAAAGGAAAACTACTTCAATTTCACAATAAAATACTTCATTAACTTGAATTATAGGAAATATAAAATACTGAAAACTCAAGAAAAACCATAGTAACAGCTCTAAAATGAACACTCAACCAACCTTTGACTGTAACTGTACTGGAGCAGCGATCACTTCCAGCCTCACTTGATGCCACACAGACATAATCGCCACTGTCCTCTACCGTACAAGTAACTATTTCTAGAGTTGCCACTAAGTCAGTCAAGGTCATTGTGTATTTAGGACTGGCATTGATCTCCATTTCATCCTTAAACCATTTGAAACTGATGACAGGGCTGCCAGTCACTTTGCACTCCAGCCTGGCAGAATCACCACTTGTGATGAGTTTGGTTGCCTCAAGTTTCCTCACAAATGTGGGAGGTTCTGAGGGAAAAGGTTAATACTCAGTATTAGGCAGAAGATATTAAGTAAGGGTCATAATGATGTCAAGAATGTAAAAGAAAGCACATGGTCTGAAGACTGGCACCTTTCACAAAGAGGACCGCTGTGCAATCCACCTTCCCAGCATCATTGGATACTTGGCATGTGTATTTAGAGGAGTCCGCAGGCTTCACAGAGTGAAGCTCCAAAGAGCTAGAATTGGCATCTTTCTTTATGAAATAAGTGCCCCCTGTTATTATCTCCTTTTCTTCTCTGAACCACTTTACAGTCAAAGGAGCAGTTCCAGTGAAGGCTGCTTTGAAGGAAACCGTAGTTCCTGGTATAACATCCTGGTTGCCTGGTTTCATTGTGAATGCTGGGGGCTCTGGTGAGCATTAACAAAACAAATTTGCATTTCATGTTAGCATGAAATAATTCAAAGTATCCACAGAACAAAGTATACACAGAACAAACACACAGGATAAGCCAAGCATTCATAACCTTTGACATAAAGTGTTCCGCTGGTTTCTTTAAAGCCAGCTGAATTGGTGGCTCTGCATTTGTAAACTCCAGAGTCAGCCTTCTCCAGCTTAATAATTCTCAGTGTTGCAGAGTTGTCTTTAAATTCCGGCTGGAATTTGGCTCCAGATACAATCTCCTGGTCATCTTTGAACCAACTAAGGGTCATGGGTTGGGACCCAGACACCTTGCAATCCATGGAGACATCATTACCAATGTTACCATCAACTCTTTTCAGGGACTTGGTAAAAGTTGGAGGCATTGTCCGATCTGGTCATTAAAGAAAAAGGATTTCATGCATTAACACAGTTTCAAACTATTTTGAAAAGAACCACCAGAACAAAATCTCACGCTACACATTATTGTAGGGCTGTAGCTTAGTGTATTTCACAAAACTAATTAATATAATGTGTTTTCTCTGTAAATATAAACACACACAACTGTAGCTTTTGGAGCTAAAATTGTGTTAATAACTAAGTCTTGATATATTTTAATCACTTTTAAAACAGAAAAAGATTATCAGAAGTTAAATAAACAGAAACCAGAAGCTGACCTAAGACAGTGACTGAACATGTGCACTGGTCTTTCCCAACTTTATTTGACACTTCCATCTTGTATTCTGAAGTATCTCCTTTTTCTGCTGTAAGAATATTCAGGGTAGCAAGATTATCCTTCAGAGTCATCTTGTATTTACGGCCACTGATCATCTCCTTCCCATCTTTAAACCACTTCACTTTGAGATCTGGGCTTCCAGAGATTGTACACTCCAATGTGGCTGAATCCCCTGCAGTCACACTAATGGACTCTGCAGGTTCTACAATCCTGGCAGGTTCTAAGGTCAAACAGGTTTTAAGACAAAGAGTTTAGACACAAAAACCTAGAAAGTTCCACAAAGGTGCTCAAATGTGTAAAAGAATCTCTGCATTGCAGATACCATCTGACCTTGCACAGTCAAGGTGGCTTCACATTTTTGTTGCCCAGCCTCGTTCTGTGCTTGGCATGAATACTTGCCACCATGACTGATGGCCACTGTTGTTATTGACAAGCTGGCAACATTGTTTTCAAAGGCTATCTTGATATTTGGATCGTCGTCTCTCAGTATCTCAGAGTCTTTCATCCATTTAACAGTGATGGGAGCTGAACCCTTAATGGTTCCTTGTAGCTTCACTGTATTTCCCAACACCGCTGTAACACTCTCAACCCTCTTTGAAAAGGTTGGTGGCTCTACAAAAACACAAGTTAAGAATTTAGTCTGAAATGCAAGAATAAGTCTAATTCACTAATAGTTCTGATGGTCCAGGGGTTTACTAACCTTTCAGTTTAGCCAAAGCCTTAGTAGTGACTTTTCCTACATCATTGGATATGACACACTGATAGTCTCCAACATCTGCACTTTCAAAAGTCTTTATCTCCAGCCTTGCTATTGAATCTTGGGTGGTCAGTGTATATCTCTGATCACTGGTGATGGGTTTCTTATTTTTTAACCAACTTATTTCAAAAGGAGCTGTTCCTGTGATCTCACACTCCAGCTGAGCTGCTGCTCCCTTCACTGCTTCTACTGTCTGCAGCTCTTTTCTAATGGATGGTGGCTCTGTGCGTCATAGGAAAAGTAAAATAAATGCAATTAATACCAAAAGTTGTTTTTTTTCTGAATTGAAGTGAATGTGGGGTACACGTTTGGACAAACCTTTAACAGCTATAAGAGTGCTGCAGCTCTCACTGCCGGCATTATTTGACACCTCACAAGTGTAACTGCCACTGTCTGTGACCACAAGATTCATTATCTCCACACAGGCAACTCCATTCTTGAAAGAAATTTTATATTTGTCTCCATCACTTAGTTCTCTTTCATTCCAGAACCAGTGAATGTGAAGTTCAGGCGATCCTTTAACGGTGCACTGCAGGCGTGCAGCTATACCCTGTTTCCATGTTATCTTTGGTTCCATTTTCTTGACAAAGGTAGGGGGCTCTGAAAGAGTGTTTTTGTTCCAAAACACCATGGTGTTTAAACATTGACAAAAGACAGGCAGAAAAAAGTCAAATGACCAGGACGTAAGAGTGTAATAAAGAAATGCAAAGGAGACATAAGACAGCAATGCAAAGTGTTAGCATTAGCATGCAACTAGCTAAAACACTTGTCAGCATTAACCCTACTAGCTCATTTAAACATAAAATTTTTCATCAAAGCTAATAGAAAGATCACCTTCATGATCTTACCTTGAACTGTTACCACAGCCTCACAGGAGGAGCTGCCAGCCTCATTTGTGGCTGTGCACACATATTTACCAGAGTCCTTCAGTTTGGACTTGGGTATCTCAAGAACAGCAATCTTGTCCTCAAAGGACAGTTTACAATCCATGCTCTGGTGGACTTTTTTGCCATCCCTGGTCCAGGTGACAATCACACCAGTGTCCTCATCCACATGGCCCTCCAGCCTCAGCGGGTCATTAACAGCTATTGATGCTGGCTCAATGATCTTAACAAAGCTGGGCTTGTTGATAACCTTGAGCTCTGTGGTAAAGGTAGCTGTGCCGACACTGTTAGAGGCCTTGCACAGGTACACTCCTTGATCAGTCGGTTCAAGACTTTTAATGTGAAGGGAATATTTGTTTTTCTCACATTTCATGACATAGTTCCCTTCAGAGGAAATGGCTATGTTGTCCTTGTGCCAGACAACTTCCATGGGTGAGGATCCAGTAAGAGAGCACTGGAACACAGCTTGTTTTCCCACATATAAAGTCATTGGGTCTGGTTTTGATACAAATACTGGCGGGTACATCTCTATGGAGAGCAGGCAGAGCATACAAAAAGTTTTAAAAAGAGGAAAAATACACCACTATTAACAATAAACCTGAGCAACTCAGTCATCAATACAGCATAAGAACATTTCGTATCTTAATGTCATGGTGCACACATCCCTTCCACAGTGCATCATGATGATTTAGTGTAAAACACAATGTATGTATATAATTCTCTCTCTCTCTCTCAGAATACATTTGTACAGCAATAATTTAAAGCGGGTCCCACTGGGATCTTACCGGTGACAATGAGCGAGGCAGTGCAGCTGTCTGTGCCGTGCTGATTTGAAGCCTTGCAGGTGAATTCACCACTGTCAGCTTTGACTGGGTTTAGGAGCTCTAAAGACGAACTAGCGTGGCGGCTGAGGATCCGATACTTCTCACTCTGTCGGATCTCAATGCCAGATTTGTACCATTTGAAGGTCACATCTGGAGCGTCCTCAATCTCACATTCGAACTTGGCGTGACCGCCGACGTTTATCTCCAGAGGTGTGATTTTCTGCCTAAAGACAGGTGGCACTGAGGCACACACAGACAAAAGGTAAATGTTAGTAATTAAATATACTGCTACTCTTTGAAAAAACCAAACAAACAAACAGAAAAACATATCAGGAACAGGAATGGTGGAATGTACAGCAATGGTGGATGACAAGTCAGGAGTGACTGTGGAGGAAAAACAGCAGGAACATTAGCCCCATGATTTTACAAAAAAAGCAGCCTGAAAGAAGATGCTATCAATGTACATGATTCTCATGGGGCTATGGTTCAAATGAAAAGGAAGAGAAAATAAAGTTTGTGAAAGATGAAGCAAGTTGAAGCCCTCAAAGCATGCAAGAGACATTGTAGATGTGGATAATGGTGCTAAAAGATCATGAAAAACCATGTGGTCAACACAAAGAAATGTGTTGCCACTAACATGCCAACACAACTATGGAGAGACCATGGAAGTTTCCTAAAGGCCAGGATCATCACAGCCATTACAGCAAGAAGCTTACCCACTTCAGAGCTAAACTTGCATTGTGACCGTGATGGTTCTGGTCTTTGGGCAAATACTGACCAAAATGATGTGGGACAAACAAGACACAGTGAGTTAGTACCATCCAGTGCCCTGCTAAGACTGCTCATGCTGAGCTATGAAATGGATATAGAAACCAAAGTGACAAATGCATAATATTCATGTGAGGACAAAGGTTTGGAATGATCCACTTGGAATGATTAGTTGTGCTCAGAGAAAATGGATGAATGAGTGAATGATACATTGATTTATCCTGTTATCAAACCTCTTGAGACCACAGTGAGCCTTGAAGATGTTCTTGTCTTGCCGGCTTCATTCTCAGCCTCACAAACATATTCTCCTTGATGCCTCTCCTTGACAACTTTGTTGATAACCAATGTGTATGTGTCATGGTCTTTGGAACACTTGAACTCTTTGCCAGATTTCACCAATTGTCCATTGAAAAACCAGTTTACCTTTGAGACATACCTAATGGTTGTGCTAAAGGTCACTCTACTTTCTTCTTCTATGGATATGTCTTCAAGAAAGCTCACTATTACAGGAACTTCTCGCTGTTCTGGCCTAGATACTGTGATTTGCTCTTTGAAAACCTCCTCCTTGTGCTCCCGATGGATGCTGACATCCACTGCCTGTTCAGTAGGGATGGTAGTGGAAGGCATTGCAGTGGTAATGAAAGCTGTTCCTACATCTTTTTCTTGACTTTTAATGGTTACTGACCTCATCTCCTGTCTTGAAACCTGTACTGACTGCTCAAAAGCCATGTGAGCTTCTGTGGAAATTTTGATCTGGGATGAGAAAGACTGTTCCAGCTTTGCTTCCTTGGATTCTTGCACTACAACCTGTTGCTTCAATGTAGCATGTTCAACAGCCATTTTAGTCTCAGTTTTACATGCTGCAGCTTGAGATTTAACAGCGCTAAAATCCACTGTGCTCTCTGCCATGCTCACGGTCTCTACCATGGATGACAACATTTGCCCAGAGCGGGCCGAGGTGACCTGCGCCCTCTGAGGTTTGTCTAGTTGCATAGTGCCTGGCTGTTCTGAAGTAAGAACATGGGCTTCCTGATACACCATTGAGTGAAAAGCTGCCTGGACTTCAGTCCTGAGGTCAGCTGTCTGGGGGTATTTACCCTCAAAAGCTAGAGTGATCTCCATAGGGGCACCTGTTGTTGTGATCAGGTACGTAAACATGGCCCGTTTAGGCTCTCTCTGAACTTTGACTTCCTGTACTTCTACAGCCTGTAGGCACCCTACAACATCAGCCAGTAACACAGGCTGCTCGCTGGCCACAGCAGACTGAAGAGCATCTCTGAGCTGACGCCGTATATTCAGACTGGATGGCTTAGGGATCTGAATCACAAATGTCATCTCTTTGGGCAAAGTTGTACTGTCTTCAGATTCTGGAGCCATAAGGGACAGTTTTGGCTGTGTGCTAACAGCAACTTTGGAGGACTCAGACTTGGTGATCTCTTGAGAGAGCTCACCTGTTAGCACTTGTTTCTCGTCCATCATTATTGACTGCCTGACTGACTGACCCTCCTGGATCTGAACAGCAAAGTCCTGTTCTGTTGCCTCTAAAAGGACACTACTCTCAGTGGAAATCTCTTTGTCCTCAATCTGGATTGGCTCGGTGGGCACTTTTGGCTCTATGGCTGTCTGGCACGTGAATCTGTCTATAGCTGTCAAACTATCTGTGTGACCCTCCTCCAAAGCTTGATTATCTGCCACACTGGTGACATGCATCACGTTCCAGCGATCCTCCTTCTGCACCACAGCTCGCTGGTGCTTAAAGTCGATGGTAACTGGCGTTTCTTTTGGCAACGTCATGGGCTGGTAGGAGAGCTGGAGGATGCTTTGAGGCTTGGGCTCAGTTCGAAGCTGAGACTGAACTCCAGTCAAGGACAAATCCAGTTCTGAGGAATAATCTGCTGTGAGTTCCCTTTTCTCTTCTGAAAGGGCTGCATGGCTTCTTGTCTTTTCTTGTTTCTGGACTGCAATGTGCTGGTCAGGCTTCTCAACTGTGAAAATTCCCTCTTTGGGTAATACATCCACAGGCTGGGTTGACTGCAGATGCAGTAGGGTAGGAGCCTCTTTCTGAGGCTGGATGATTATGGTGTCAACTTTGGACTCAAACTCTGATGTGTCCTCACAAACTACTGTCCTCTGCTCATCCTGACTAACAGTGTGTAGCAAAGTTGGACTCTTTCTGCTCCCTGCCTGTTCTGGTATTGGTTTTTCGCATGTAAATCTCTTCTCAGATGGAAGGAGGTCCTGGTCTGTGATAACCTGCAGGTGCAATAACTGCTCTCCTTCTACCTGGGTCTGAATGGACATGGCACTGTCTAGACTGGGAAGCTGCTGTGTGGACTCAGCCTGCAGCGTTTGCTTCTCTTCAGCAGTTAGGGCTACTTTCATCAGTGTATCTTTACAGATATGGGCTGCCTCCTCAGCAGGCCTCTGAATGGAGAACTCTGTCTCCTTGGAAAGAGTCTGTTTAGACTCGCTGACTGGGGCCATACCGGGCCAAGACCGCTCTTTCCTAATGGAAGACTTCACAGCGGATTCTGCTGTTGCTACTTCAGTTGTGTGGCCTTCTGCAAGAACCTGTTTTTCTGTAGACTGTGCAGAGTATAAAATCTTAATACCTTCCTTAACCTTGTAGCCCTTCTCTTCTTGTGGTTTGGGGATGTCCTGAGACTGCTCTGTCAGGATTGACAGTTGTGACTCCACTTGATGACCACTGACCAGATGTTTAGGTTCTGAAGTGGGCCTGACAGTAGCAGACTTCCTGTCAGCCAGTGGCTCTGCGCTAACAGTAGAAAGTGGAATCAGTTCCTCAGCAATAGCTGACATGACCTTTGACCGTTTTTCTCTAGCTGCCTGAAGCTCAATGACCTCTGGGCTTTGAATGCGATCACAATGCTGCTCTGTAAGGTCCTGACTCTCTTCGACAGACGATGTAAATGCTGCCATGTGAAGCTGTTTTGCAGGAACAGCTGACACTTGGGGTGGGTGAGTAGGGACCACAGACACCCGCTCTTCTATCTCATGTGTCTGAAGTACTGCTGCCTGGTGGGTAACCCTCTCATGATGAACAGTGGCAGCAGAGATATCTACTTCTCTAAGGGGGCCCACTTGCTCACTGGGAATGATCTGCCTATCCTCAGTGCCGATGGTATAAACCATCTGATCTGGCCTAGCTTTGTGCTGGCCTGGGAGGCTGACCTGGTACAAGCGTGACTCTGTTGCTTGTTCTGTGACTGAAACTTTATAGCCTTTCTTTTGAACCACTGTCATTTGTTCCTGTTTGTGAGAAACTGAGACTGATTCCTTGAAAACAACAAGCTCAGCACTACAAGTGGCCTCACCATATTGGTTGGAAGCTTTACATGTGTATAAGCCACTGTCCTCTTGTTTGACACTCTTAATTGTGATGCAACCAGATCCATCTGGGTTAGCTATAATGATACAATTTCTACTGGGTTGGATCTGGAAAGCCCCCTTGAACCACTTTACATCAGGAAGTGGATCACCATTGACTTTGTAATTAAAATAAACCTCTGTTCCTTCAGAGCACCTCACAGGCTGGATCTGAACTGTGAAAGTAGCAGGTTGACCTGTGATCTTAAACATCTTCTCAACCCATTTCTCTGCCTGGCTAACATCAGGCTTTTTTACCTCTAAGTATGTGGTGCATGTTGTCTGCCCAAATCTGTTGGTGGCAGTGCACGAGTACTCGCCCTCGTACTCTGACGTGACCTTGGTGATTACCAATGAGTACTCCTCCTTCTCTTCTATCATCTTGTACACAGAAGAAGTCTTTATCACTTTTCCATTGTGAGACCACTGAACTGTTGGCTTTGGAAAGCCAGACACTTTGACTGTAAACTTAGCTGTTTCCCCTGAGGTCACAGCTGCTGTGGAGAGCTGGGTAAGGAAAACAGGTTTTTCTTTTTTCTTCTCTAAAGTGGAAGAGTAACGTTTGGATTCTGGCTTGAGTTCAAGTGTTTTAGTTTTTTGAGGTAACTGGACACCAGTGTAGTAGGTTTCCTCTTGTTCTTCCACAGTGGTGACAGTGGTGGTACAACGCTCTGTCGGGAAATATTGAGCAAGACTGATAATAATGTCCACAGTAAAAAATGCTATGGTATTCAACAATTATTTCTTAAAAGCAAATATTAGGACTGTCCTCAACTAAAAAACTCACAAGTCAACAAATAAGATTTTTTCCCATTTGATGAGTTGTGCAAAAAAGCATTTTATCCAGTTACTGACCAGGTAATTACCCATTATTAATAAATCTCTTACACTACATTCCCACTGCAGGAAATTCAAATTTTTTGCTGAGATCTGATTATTCTGCGTGGTCGTTCACATTATAATTTAACACGACACCATCAGACTCCAGGGTAAACAGTCTCCTGAAGAAGAAGACGTGATGCCACACGCAGCACGCTGTGTTTACAGAAGTAAATATGGATGTCATCATGTGAGTAAAACTTCACTTTCTTTCCATTGACTAGCTCCATCAGCGGACATATGGAAGTGGGTGGAGTCTGATTTGAAAAAATGTGATCTGTGCTGCTCAGACTGTTATAAAAAAATCAAATATGGGTCACATATGGACAAAAAAACAGATTCGGGCCACTTTTGCCTGCAGTGTGGACATAGCCTTAGTCTAAAATGATCCAAATTTCCTTTTAGCTGACAGAGTGATTATGAGGACAGCCCTGTGATATGTGACAAAATACAAAAAATATGTTTTATCATTATGCACAGTGACGTAACGGCTAGTCACTCAAGAACTGTACCCAAACACAGATGAAACAAAATCTATTTAAGACTTTGACAATTCTGTTATGCTTTTAATGTTCCATCTAGTTATATTATTTTACCAATAAAATTCCAGTAAACATCCTTAAATCAAGCATGAAATTGTTGAATGAATCTAATTTTTCTTGATTTTTTTTCCTTTTCTTGTGAAACAGTTACTGTGCATGGGTCCCATCATCAGCAGTTTGACACAACATAGGTAGTTTTTAACAACTTTGAATTTTGAGACTGATAAATTGACCATTAAGAGAGTGTAAATATCATATATAATTATGTGTATTAAAAAAGCAAGCTGAGACTGGATCAAATATTTTATTATATAAACTCTGAGACAAACCAACATCGTGTCTGTACAAATAAACCACAGATTCAATAAACCACAATCTCAATCTCGGATTTTCTTATTTTTCTGATTTCATGGGTAAATACTCACACATTCCTAAAATTAAACATATTTACAAGATGTCCAAGCTCAAATTTTATGTTGAAAACATTGTTTTCACAGTACTCTCAATTTTTAAAATCAGTCAACTTATTCTTTGATCAATAATCAACTGGCTTCAACAACCCACAAATACCATTCATAAGCAGCAAAAACGTAGAACGGCACAAAATCCAAAATAAAACCTGACAGCAACACTTCTAAATCACCCAGACTGAATGATTTCAAGTTTCCAGATTGATTTTTGGTAGGATGACTGCTTAAAATGTTTATTTTAGGGCTGAGAACAACTCACTAAAGCATATCAATAATAAATTTAAAAAATAAACACACACAGACACTCATACATACACACGGAGATTTAGTAACACCAGTTTTGTTTTTTTTTCCACTTTCTCCAGCTTGATATTAAAATTGTGAAAATTGTGATTTACTCTCAAATCCTAAAAATAAAATCTAGATTTTTAATTTGAAATTTGCCACATGTGATATAGTTAGATTTATTATTTATCTATAGTTGTCATATAAATTTTATTTAATTCTCATATTTTCTTTTATCATTTTTAAAGTAATTACTTTGGCTGTGCAACTTCATGCAAAAATTCTGCTATTTTAACACAGGATGAAATTAAATGCAAATGATATTACGTTTTTTAAAATGTATTTGTGTTGTTTTCCTCATACAAACACCTTTTTTTAAATTCTTTTGTTATCTTGGTGAAAAAATAATTGAAAACCAAATGGTAAAAATAACTGGTAATGTTTTTTCAATTTTTGGATACAACACAAATGATGCACTCTGTCAATAAAACTGTAAATAAATTATAATAATTTATAATGTCACTGAATTTTAAAACTCAACAGATCACTTTCAAATAATTACCAGAAAATAAAACATAAGCATGTTTTTTTTTTCTCAACTAAAAATTAAGCTAAACCGCTGCATCAAAGTTTTACACATGTGACAAGAAAATGAACACCTCACACTTTTATCCCTGAAGCTTTAAAACAAACATTTAGACACAGCTCATCGACATGACAGCAGGCTAATCACTGAAACTTCATTGCTCTGTCATGTGAGCCGTAGCTTTGCTTTCAGATGAGTCCAACATGTGTAACAGTATTTGTGCAGCACTGAAAGCAAAGACTTTGCAGCGAAGCAATAAGATTTTAAAGGTTACTAAGTGTGAAAACATTCTGGTTAAAGTGGGCCTGTTTCACTCTCATTCTGCGACTCCAGTAGAGAGCTTTGCATGATTAACAGATTTTTTTTAAACTGTTGTTCAGCTTATATTTAATTATCTTTGCACTCCCTGTCAGAACCTAATGGAACTGGGTATTCAGAGTATTCAGAGTCTGAAGCCGAAGCTTTTGGCTCACAGAGAGTACTTTTACAAAAACTAACGCCATTAGTTCAAAGGTTTGGCAAAAACCTACTATATATGACAAGAAATGCATGATACATGCCTGTTAATATGGGATTTGGCCTCACTCATCTGTTTTGCATTACAGTAGTTTTAGCATTTTTTTATTTTCAGGATATAATTCTATTCCACTTATGTTGTGTTACCATCTCCAGAACTCCCCCTGCTAAAACACCTTCAGCAATGCTGTAGTTTCAATACAGCCAGCTGTGTTTTGGATCACGCATTTATATTCGCCAGCATCACTCTGGGTCACGTTAGTAATAAGCAAATTGAAGTGGCCTGCGGTTTTCTCCTGGATTATACACCGACTGTCTGTGACATGGTCCCCATCTTTATACCACTCAGCAGTGGGGTTTGGCTTACCGTTTACCAGACACTGAAGAATAACTGGTGTGCCTATTGCTGCTGTCACGTTAGTCAGCGGTATGACACATTTAGGGGGCGTCTCAGTCACCTGAAACTGGAAGCTACACATGTCAGACGACTTCCCTTTAAACTCTATCTTGTCATCTTTTGCTGGCTCAGCAAATACATCAAAGTTAATGCTGACGTATTTCTCTCCCTGTTCGCTCATTTCATTATCAGTGTTGGCTACCAGCCTGACTGCCCGCTGCGACTCATCAGCCTCTTGCTCAAAATCAAACTCAAGTTCAATTTCTGACACCTGTTCACCATCAAATGACGGGTTGCCAACCATCAAGTCAAACTTCTGGGGCTGGACTTTGGCACTTCCAAGGGACACAGCAGTCAGCTCCCTGCCTCTGGTCTTTCCTGAGAAAGCCTTGGCATTTAAGACCACTAGGGAAGCCCTACACAGAGTCTCTCCAACAACATTAATAGCTCTGCAGGTGTACACTCCACTATCTTGTGTTGTGACTTTACAGATCTTCAGGAAATGATTGTCTCCATCAGATGAGTGCACATATTTTTTGTTATTGTGAGGAATTTTTTTGTCACCTTTAAACCAGGATATGATGGGAGATGGAATTCCCATAAGTGAGCACTCAAACATGACAGTGGTTCCTTCTGGCGTTTCCATGTCACAGATTGGATTGATGAACCTTGGAGGCATCTCAGTCACCTCAAATGCTATTTTCAAATCATCATGCTCCTGGGTGACAAAGTCCACAGCACCCTCCTCATAAACACTCGGTAACACATCCAAAGATATGATCATACTCTTGTTGTCAGCTGTGTACTCAGGTATAGTGATGATCTTCACCTGTTTCTCAAATTCTTTGACTTCACTTTCATCCAGCTCTACTTCAAGCAAAATCTCTTGAGGAGATGGCGAACGAGAAGAGTCATCTTCTTCCACATCAAACTCCATCACATGCTGATGAGTGACAGCAGGTGGAGCAGGCATAAATCTCACTTCCTGTGATACAACTACCACCAGAGCAACACTTCTGGCTTCTCCAACATAGTTCACAGCCTCACAGATATACTCTCCCTGGTCAGCTTTAGTGACACTGTGAATTTTGAGTGAGATACTATCACCATCTCGCTCTATTGTAACTCTGTCATCTGCCACCAGTTGGGTTTTGTTGCAGAACCACTTCACCTCAGGGGAAGGCAGGCCAAATACCTCAGCATAAAATGTTAATGAGTCATTCTCAAAGACTTTTTTCTTCGTGAGAGGCTTGAGGAAGGCTGGAGGGATTCCCTGCACTTTCTCCTGAAGAGTTGACAGCCCTAAAGTCCCTCTGCCCTGGAGGAGGAATTGATTTTCATCCACATTCATTTCACATGGAGTTGTTTCAATGCCCTCATCATCAGGTGAGGTCAAGAACTGAACTGGCGAGAAGAACCTCTCATTTGAGTCTCCTGTTGATGGTCGCTTGTGTTCTACTGGAGAGAATGGATATTCCTGAGGGGTCTTAAACCCACCAGGGGTATCAGAACTGGGAGTATGCAAAGACACGGGAGACTTGGGAGTGTGAAAAGACTGTGCAATTGGCTGTGAGACTTCAGTAGAGGAGCCTGGTGTGTAGAACCTCTCAGCTACCTCGACTACGTCTTCACTCACAGTGCTGCCAATCTCTATAGACATCTCAGATTCAGGGGACAGCGGCCTCCCCCAGTCTGATGGAGGGTTATAGTAATCATATACTGCACCAAAAGTCACTTCCTCTTCTTCTATGGAGCCAACTGCCGCTGCAGCTCCCCCAACTTGAGCTGCTGAGGCCCTGTCCATAGTATCTTCTTCCTGTCCCCTGTCAGCAGCATCCATGGACAGACAAAGTGGTTTAGCTCTGGAGTCCACTTTAGGCTTGACAATAAGCGGTTCAAGTTCTGACTTCTCCTCACCCTTTATTTGTGCGTGAGGCTTCATTACATCATCAGACACTGGTTTCTTTGACACGTCTGTATCATCTGACTGGGATTCTACCATACTAATAAAGACACCACTATCCAAAGAGGGTTCGGGCATTGAAATCAGCTCCTCCCTATAATCTTTATCCTTACGGGGCTCTGGGACTGAAATAGGCTCCTCACCAGCAAGTTCACTCTCCTCACCCACATGATCTAACCCAGGTGTTAAAATAAATTCTTCTTGAAATCCTTTTCCATCCACGATCTCAGCCTTACTTTGTATAGAAGAAGACACGGCAACTGCACTTTGTCTCGTTTTGAGAGAGTCAGAAATTCGTTTAGGCTTGATATCTTCTTCAGGTTGAGCTAAAGGTCTAACAGATGGTTTTACTGCCGGGACTTTCTCAGACTGGAAAGCAATGAAGCTGCTAGTTCTGTCAAATGTAGGCACATTATCCTTCCTTACTGTTTCCACTTCACTTGCGGCAGTATGTTGAGGCAATAGGCCAAGTTTCTGTGGCTTTGGTCTCACCAGCTCTGGAGACTCTTGCACTTCCTGGATAAACTGTTTCACTGTCCCATGACTTACTGCTAAAAGGGCTTCCTCCTTAACATCAGTGCCCTGGTATGTCTCAAAAGAGACAAGTTTGTGTGTTTCTGGAACTTGAAGGGGTTCGGAATGGCTTTGAGTTACTGTTGTAGGCGAAGCAAATTGATCACCAACTTCTATATGCATGGTGTCAGGTTTATGTGAAATTACTTGTTCCTGATGGTCAAGGGAAATGGCCACAGGAGGTATAAACTCCTCTGGGAACTGTGTTTCCATTCCTTGCTCTTCAGAAGAAGGGGTTCCTGTCAGTGTAACTGGTCTCTCTGACTCAAAAGCCTGTTTAATCTGAGAAACTTTTATTGCAGCAGCAGAACCCTGCAGGCCACAGCCAGATATAGGTGGAGGCTCTCTGGAGAGACTAGGTCTGGATTTGGGGCCTTTGACAGGCATATCTTTTGAAGCTTTCAAACTCAGAAATTTATCTTTTCTCAAGCCACCATCCTCTACAGTGCCACTGCTGTCTGAAAACTGCACAGGCTCTGCAACTTCATAAGACACATCAGAAATGCTGGTAACCTCTCCTAGCTTATTTCTAGCAACACATTTGTACACACCAGCATCAGGATATGCAAAACTGCTGATATACAGCCTGTATGTTTTATTATCTAACTCAGCTCTATATCTTCCAGTCGTTTCAAGCCAAACATGGTCATGATACCATGTGACTTCTGGAGCAGGTTCACCAGTTATAACACACTCCAACACAGCAGTGTGGCCCTCAGAACAGGTTATATTCTCTAATTCGGTGACCACATGGGGAGCTTCACCGACCTCATCAAAAGAGAAGGTAAATTTGTGTTTGACAGTCGAAGAGGTTGCTTCATCACTTGGTGGAGCTGAAGTTCTCTCTGTAAAAGATGGAGGTTTGTCCTCAGTCCTTTCCTCGGGCATCTCAGGGACAGGAGTGGCAGCTGTAATTCGGATTTCCACAGGTGAAGAGCTGAAAGATTCATCTGAGCTACGGCGTTTCTGGATTACCACCTGAGGTACCTGTAATGTTGCCTTTCCTGCATCCATGCAGGTCTGAATCTCCTCCTCTGTCAGACGCTCCACGTTTTCCTCATGCTTCTCTAGCTCCTGTATGACTACCACATCCTGTGGGACTCTTGACACTTTTGACACTTTTTTATCTGAGATTTCAAGACTAGCACTGCAGATGGATTTCCCATGTTTATTGGTTATGATGCAATCATATGTGCCCTCGTGATCAGTTGTTGGATAGAATACAGTGAGCTTTGAGTTGTTAGATTTCTTTATGATATCATAGTCAGGGTTGTGTTCCAGTGGGTGGCCATCTTTGAGCCAGTTGACTGTAGGTGGAGGGTTGCCTTCAAACTGGCAGGTAAACTCGGACATCTCACCAATTTTTACTTTAAGTGAAGCTATTTCTTTAACAAATGCTGGACAGGAGCCTCCAACACTTGTAGCTTTCATTTTTGACTCCACTTGGACAGTTTTCTCCACCTTTTTAATAGCACCTGCTTCACGGCTTTCAGTGCTCATTTCCTTACCTTGTTTTGATCTCATCAAATCTCCACTTCTTTCATCTCTCCTTACACCTGCAAAATGATTCTGCTCTTTCCATTCATTGCTCTCTCTTGAAGTTCTTATCTCTTCTTTAATCCCTCTCTCTTCTCTTACCTCTGTCTGTAAGTGTTGGCTACTGGATTCATTGACAATCATAGCACACTTCTCCCTGCTCAACCTCATCTCTGCCTCTCTTTCCAAATCATCCTGTGGACTAAGGCGTGACAAGCCTCTCCTGACTGGGGAAAGCTCACTGGAAGGCTTATGAGGGATATCATGAGAGGCAGATGGAAGTTCATATCCCTCATAAGGAACACTAGTGAGTTGGGTTGGAGAGTATCTCTGAACTGATGATGTTTGACCAACCATTTCATCTCTTAAAGAAGTAATAGGTTTATTCTCATGGTGGAGTAAAGTAGCATCTGCTGGAGGATGCCTTGTTATGGAAGAAAACTCAAGAGGAGGAGATGGCTCACACTCTGCAATGTGCTGAAGATGTGAAGACTTCTTCATTGACTTTACTCTCCCAGCAACTGCTGAATCTGGAGGTGGAAGTTCACTGGGGTAGACTTCATGAGAACCATGATGAGGTTCACTCTCAAATGGGGGAAGATGGGGCTCAAATGGCAACATGGAGACAGGTTGTTTGGATTGATTGTCCAAAGCCCATTCAGACTCGAGTTCAACTACATCCTCTTGTTCACCAACATCTTGTTGCCATTTCAGGATGCGCTGAGCCAGTGCCTCTTCCTCACTTACAAAGTACTCACTGTCCCTCTGCAGCCTGGTCTCACGGCCCTCTGTTGGCACCTCACCAGCCAATGGCCACTGCAGACTCTCACCCTCCTGATCGGGGAAATCAGTAGGCGCTGAGCCACTCAAAGGTAATTTCTCTTCAACTGTTTTTACCAATTTTAAATCAGAAGTCTCAGTGACATTTCTTTCAACCTCAGTGGGCTGGGGAGGTGAATAACCTTGCAGTTTCACAATTTGCTCTTGTTCCAACATAACGTCTTGTTGCCATTTTCTTATCCGCTGAGTCAAGGCCTCCTCTTCACTAAGGAACTTCTCACTCTCCAACTCAGAGATGTTTTCCCTTGACAGCTGGAGCTCACGGTCTGTTCTTGTCTTCTCAAACAACATTGTCTCTCCTCTGGCTTTTGTTTTAGGTGAAGACTCAAGTTCAACTGCTGCTGTTTTAGCTTTTATTCTGGGTGACTTTTGTGTGTCAGTTTCCAGTTCTCCTCGTCTGGTTTTCCTGGCTTTGAGCAAGGGGGAAGATATTTTACCTTGCTCTTCTTTGCCTTCTACTTCAGAGGACTTAATTATTGGCATTGGAGCTTGGGCTATGGCTCCTTTTTTCACCGCCACCTCCTGCTGGGCATAAATGTGCCCCTCAGGTTCCACATAGTGTGTGTCAGCTGCCATGGGCATATCAGTTTCAGGGTGAAAGAGCTCCTCTTCTGACATTTGCATGCCTTGCTGCCATTTCCTAATCCTCAAGGCAAGAAGTTTCTCCTCACACTCAATTCGTCCAGCTTCCAAGCTCTTCTCATACTGAGCCCTCAAAGACTCACCTGCAAACTCCTTGCATGGCTCAGATGGTTCTGTCATTTTGCTGTCTTTTGCTATGTTTTCACTGAGCAATCCATCCGAGTGTCTGAGTCTATCCTCTGGCCTTGCTTTTGCTCTTGGTAACAACTCCCCTTCTGCTTCTGCTGCTTTAGCTTTCATTCTGGGGGATTTTTGTGTCAGCATGCGGGCTGCAGGATCTTCTGTTTCTTTGACGTTCACTGTGGACAGTTTTGTAAGCACTGAGGCAGATCTTTCTACTTCTCTTCCTCCTGCCTTGGCTGTTGATGTAGTCACTCCTCCTGGAACATCTGCTATTTTCTCCGTTCTGGGTGATCCATGGAAAGAAGAGGGCATGGGCTCAGTTTCCACAGTCGTTCTTTTCTCCTGCTGGTTGTTAATGTGCCCTGTAGGCTCCATGTACTGTGTCTCAGTCAGGATGGGCAAATCGGTTTCAGGATGAATTGTCGCTTCTTCTGACATCCCACTACCTTGCTGCCATTTCCTGATCCTCAGGGCAAGGAGTTTCTCCTCACACTCCATTCGTTCAGCTTCTAGGCTCTTCTCATATTGAGCCCTTAAAGACTCCTCTGCAGACTCCTCTTCATATGTCTCAGCTGTTCCTCTTATTGCTCTGTCTTCTCTAAGGAACTTTTCCCTGGTAGATGTGACTGGCTTTGGTCTGGTTAACTGAATGGGAGATATCTCCTCTTGAGCATGTATATTTCTCACAGGTATCCTGCTTTCAGTATACATTGTAGTTTCTGGGTATGCCACCTTCTCAGAGAATGGGGGTCCAAGGTGACATGCCTCAGTCCCAGGCCCTGTAGTCTCCACCTTATGGTCATCAACCACACTGTGACGTTGACTTACCACTTGCTTAAATCCAATATCTGCCTGTGATTCAACAAAATGCTCAACTTTTTTATCCCCGAGTATCTCTGCATGATTACAAATTGATGTTTTTTCTGCCTCTGGCACCAGCGTATCAACCAGTTCACCTCTCATGATCTGGATGGCCCTGGTTCTGGACTGAGGCTCAAATGAATGTCTAACGCGAGGCTGAGCAGGATCCTTGCTTGAGGTTTTACTCTGAAACTCCCTGTGAGCATCCCCCAAATCAAAGGGTCGACTGAAATGCTGGACATCAGGCAGAGATGCAGGCTTGACCCTAAGTCTCTCAACGTACTCAGCGTAGCTCGATTCACTCGCAACAGATTCTAATTCAAATTCAGAAGAAGACATTGTGGAGATAGACAGTCTCTTCCTCTGTTTGACAGCTTTTTGAAGTGAGGTAAGTTTTGTTCTTACTTCATTGTGTAAGCTCTCAGTGTCACTGAACCTCTCACTGTATCTGTCGCTGCACCTGTCACTAAACTTGTCACTGAACCTGGCACCGGTACGTCGGTCACAGTAGATATCACTGAATCTGTCGTTGAAGCGTTCGGATCTGTCGAACATGGGGGGAGGGGATGGGGCACGCTCTGAGGCAGTCTCCAAACGCTTGGATTCCTTTTCTGACTCCTTTTCTTTAGAACGGGAGCCTGACCTGAAGTACACAGTACGCACTAGAGCGGTCTTAGATCGAGACCTACCCTGATGGAGTTTGGACATCTTATCAAAAGGAGACCCCACACACCTGAGATCAACCCTAAACTTCCTCTCTTTCCTCTGCTCTGCCATGGTATCAATGCTCTCGTGGGCTTTGGTGGCGCGTCTCACAAAGCCAAGGTAATTAGCAGACTGTTCTTCCTTTAGCGACACCAGAAGTGATGCCGTCGATTCGGCAGAGCCCTCCGTGTTAATAGCCATTACCTTATAACTGCCCGAGTCCTTTTCTTTGATACTATCGATAACCAAACAGGTTGTGTAAAAATGCATTCTGCTGTCAGTGCAGATCCTACGTCTACGCTCTTTAGGTATAGATCTGTTGTTATGAAACCAGAGGATAGTTGGTGGGGGGCAGGCAACCAATTTACATTTCAACTCTACCGACTCCCCCTCTAAGACCGATTGAAACTTGAGTTTCTTTGTGAAAGATGGTTTAACGTTTTCTGTCCATGAGCTGATGGACGAAGTCCTGCTGGAGCAGCGATTGGCCGACACCAGGCCGTGATCTATGAAGTCCTCAGTGTCAGAGAAGGCTCCTCTGAGCTGTCGGGTGACGGTGAGTTCTGTGCTGCTGTGTGCAGGTTCTCCTTTGCTTTCATGATAGAACAGTTCTGCAAACAGAAACGACAACTGTCAGACCAACACAGCCACCACGGGTAAAAACTGGAAAAAAATTAGGATTTGAATGTATCATTAAGGAAATATTAAATGCATGCAGGGAGTCACAATGCCATAAAAAAAATAATTTCACTCACCATATTTGTTCGAATAAACGCAAGACTTGATTCTTTTTATTAGAAACCTGCAGGAAGTTTTGATCCTTCGTCTGTGGAAATTTCTTCAAAACAAATTATTTTATTGTGATTAAAAGCGCATAATTCCAAGAGGGACTCCTCATATTTGTTCGTTTTACTCCTTGAGAACTGCTTTACGCTAGAATATTCCTTACCTGACTTGCAGACAGAAGAATAAACGCCCTTTCTATTCCTTAAACTTAACAGGGAATGAATGGTGCACAAGTATCAATGAGAAGCAGAGCTCTCCAAAACAGATGGTATATTCCAAAACTTAAACAAATGAAGCAGTAGAAATGAGTGAGAAGGCGTTTATTCGAACTAATATAGTTTTACTGGGTTATTTAGAAAGCAAACCACAGGAATCACATCCCACTATCTGCAAGCCAGGCTCAGAAATATTTGCAGGAGGAAGGTATCAGTTCCAGATGCAGTGAAATTTCATATCTTTTAAAGGGCATTTCACATCCGAGAGCTTTAAAAGATACATATACCCGCGACTTTTCAGGGAAAAGATCAGAAGACCCTTCATGCCAAAGATGAAATGAACTTTCGGATGCAAACTGCAAGTGTCAAAAACTGGTACAAGCAAGTTCTTTAAATGTTTGCCTGAAGGAAACCACAGAATATTATTAAAATAAGAGCAGGAAAAATATTAAAGACAATAGGAACTTCCTATCAAGGTAAATAAAGATGACATGCAACTGTGGGAGGTCAAAGATCATTTTAAGGGACAGTACAACCTGGGACATTCAAACTCTAAAAAGCAGTCTGTGGATGCAAGACAGCTATAATACCAACAATGCATAAAGCATGCACCCACATAGCAGTTTTAACTCTGCACTCTTAATAGTTTATCTGCTTCCATATTGAAAGAGACAGAGTTCGGATCAGTCACCCACTGACAGACTACTTTCAAATAAAACATCCATTAAGAGAAAATCTGGTCAAATTGTCTTTTTCTACTCCATCTGCTTCCCTTGAGAGATCATAACGAATGGTTCTGACATGTGATGATTAGACATGTGACATGGCCTTACCTTTGACTTCCTGCTCAATCTTGGCTTCAATCTGCTCTCTCATGTGAGTCACTGTGAAGAAGAAAATGACATTAATTCATCTTTCACCTGATGTAGACACACATTTCCTTATATTGGCAAAACACGAGTGATAGATTTTCACCCCCTTAATGTTTTTTATTTTTTGTGGTAAAGAAATATACACTGCTCAAAAAAATAAAGGAACACTTTTTAATCAGAGTGTAGCATGAAGTCAGTTAAACTTGTGTGATATTGATGGAGGAACAGGATGAGCACTGCCAGAGTCCTACAAAATGACCTCCAGCAGGACACTGGTATGAATGTCTCTGACCAAACAATCAGAAACAGACTACATAAGGGTGGTCTGAGGGCCCCACGTCCTCTAGTGGACCCTCTGCTCACTGCCCGTGAACCATGGAGCTCGATTGGCATTTGCCATAGAATACCAGCGTTGGCAGGTCCACCACTGGTGCCCTGTGCTTTTCACAGATGAGAGCAGGTTCACCCTGAGCACATGTGACAGACAATGAAAGGGTCTGGAGAAGCTGTGGAGAACATCATGCTGTCTGTAGCATCATTCAGCATAACTGGTTTGGTGGTGGGTCAGTGATGGTTTTGGGAGGCATATCCATGGAGGGACACACAGACTTCTACAGGCTGGGCAACGACACTCTGACTGCCATCAGGTGTCAGGGTGAAATCCCTGGACCCCTGGTCAGACCTGCACTGGTGCAGGGGGTCCTGGGTTCCTCCTGGTGCACCACAATGCCCGGCCTCATGTGGTGAGAGTATGCAGGCAGTTCCTGAAGGATGAAGGAACTGATACCACTGACTGCCCCCCACGCTCACCTGACCTAAATCCAACAGAGCACCTCTGGGACATTAAGTTTCTGTCCATCTGACACCACCAGGTTGCACCTCAGACTGTTCAGGAGCTCAGTGACGTCCTGGTCCAGATCTGGGAGGAGATCCTCCAGCTCACCATCTGTCATCTCATTAGGTCCATGCCCTGATGTTGTCAGGCATGAATACAAGCCCGTGGGGTCCATACAAACTACTGAACACCATTCTGAGTTGCTACAGTGAAATGTCAGTAAAATGGACAAAACTGCTGCATCATTTTCACTTTGATTTTCAGGATGTCTTAGAATTCAGCCTCTGTAGGTTGATCATTTTCATTTCCATCAAACAATGTGGCATCCTTTGGTTCCTGACACATTACCCAGTCCATATCAGGACAGATATCCAGCAGGAGTTTTTAACCATTTAGATCTGATGTGTTTTCAAAGTGCTCTATTTTTTTGAGCAGTGTTTTGACTTCTGTGTTTGGGTTCCATCAGAGTGATCCATCAACTGAGGACACTTCAGCCATCATTGTTAAATAAGTTTCACTTTTTAGTAACCTCAAAAATGTAAAAAAAAAAAACTGTATGTGAAGCACCTTGTAAGTTTATTATCAATACTTTTGTGCCTGGAAGTTCAATAAAATAAAGTCAAGTTACACTACAAGCTTTTTCTGAAGCTTGGAGCTCTAATGTGGTCTTTGGTTTTAAAATTACCCTCATTGTGATGCTCTTCATTCTGTGCTTGGAGCAAAAGGGTAAGGACCCATCAGTCTGAAACTCAGTCATTTATTTAACTATTTTTTGGTGCATAAACTGCAATTTTCATGTGTTTACTTGTCTAATATCTGTAAACACAACCTCAAAACTGGCCTGAAGTTTCCAGATATTCCTCAGTGAAGTAGTGAAACAGCAGGTTTGTGTCTTTATGATTTTGCTGGCAAATTTAGAACAATGATAACCTTAATTTCCTCAGCTGATGGACTAAATTGATACAACATGTACAAATAAATGAGGCAAATTGATTTTGTGGCAAAACACATATACAAGAACATAAATGCAAGAACAATGAGAAAGAAAAGTACATAACACAGAGGCATGAATGGAATCAGACAGAGGATGGTTCAGTTCTGTAGGAGGTGGAAGTTCAGAGAGGTTAAATGAGTTTCATGCATTTTCCTGAGTGGGAGCACAAAGGTGGGAGAGGTGGGTTTGTTCCTGTGGGGGGTGCTGAGAAAGGTGGAGTGTGGAGCAGAGGTGATGATCCCAGGATTCAAACAAACTGGTGCACTGATAAAAAAGTGGAGCTGTGATGTTAGTCACATCTGGG
Organism: Etroplus canarensis; assembly: GCA_015106775.1. Taxonomy (NCBI): domain Eukaryota; kingdom Metazoa; phylum Chordata; class Actinopteri; order Cichliformes; family Cichlidae; genus Etroplus; species Etroplus canarensis. The sequence goes on along the minus strand of VUQH01045489.1, from coordinate 3,742 downwards.
GGAGGACAGAGGGATGTCCCGATCATGGTTTGTGTTTTGAAGTCTGAACATATAAACACACAGTTACATGAATAGAGCTCAGGCTTTGTTTACACACATGATCTGCATCTACACAGCTGACTGTTGGCTGAATTTCAAATTGTGGAACTGTTCTAGCTGTTTTGTTTGCTGCTGGAACATTCTGTATCTTAAGAAGAGACGTTGCTCTGTTACTAAATTCTGCAGGTGCCTGTCTTATTAGGTCCTGGTGGAGGACGTTTCAAAGAGACTCAAATTCCTTAGTAACTGATCTGATGCACATTGGTTCGGGACATCCTCTCAAGTGTTTTATCTGGTGACAATAAGGAGGTGTTTGAATTAATCTTGTGTCAAGAGAAACAGATGGTTTGAGAGGGAATCTGGCTGCATCCACAAGTTTCCAGGAGTTACCTTCTTTGGTTACGGTGAGTGTGGCTGAGCATGCGGCCTCTCCGGCATTATTGACGGCCCTGCAGGTGTACTGGCCTGCATGCTCATAGAAAGCATCCACTATGATGAGGGTGGCAGTGTTTGTCACCTCATCAAAATGGAACACCACATTCTTGGTAGGCTGAACTGCCTGCTGATTGTGGAACCAGCTTATCTCTGGCTTTGGCAGGCCGGACACACACGCATAAAAGCGGGCCACCTCCCCGTGGGACACTGTACAGCTTGTGATTGGTTGAATGAAAACTGGCTTTTGGCCAATGGACGGTTTCTTTAGACTGGTGTGGCTGGTGGAGACATGCCACTGAGGCTCAGCAGGACTGTCCGGGGTTTGTGTTTGTCCTGAAAGGAAGCATGTTCATTGGCTTAATGTACTTTGTTCTATTTTCAACAAAGTCATCACCATTTGGGTGATTAGTGAGCGTCGAGTGGAAGATATCTGACTTAATCTGCTTATAAGAAACTGCCCTCACTGCAAACATGACACCTTCAGTCATTTGTTAAATATGCTCTGCGGAGAGTCACCTCCACCCACATGAACAATGGCTGAGTTCAGAACGGCTGTAGTAGTGAGACATTCTTACATCAGTTCAGAAAGCTCTCAGAGAGGAAGTCTGGCTCTGGCATTTTAACAACAGTTTCACTGGATTCTCATGCACAGTGCATAACATTTCACAAACAAAATCCCACATTTTGCTCTTTCTGTAAAACATATCAATAGATTTAACGAGTGATTTTGTGCGTTGCTGTGCTGTCATTACACGGGGACGTTTTTGTCCTGACATTTGCTCACTGCTGTTGTTGTTGGGGTTCCAGTGATCAGATCCCTAACTCACAGAAAAAATGTTAAAAAGCTAAATGTGCAGAATTTGTTATCTCCAGATAACAACATGAAACCACGATGGGGAAAAACGTGACCAAGTGTAGAAATGACGTGAAAACCTGGCTGCTGTTGGCTCTGTTACCGGCACGTACCGTGTGTCGTCTGAGGGTTAAACGCAGCCTTTCTTTGTGATAATAAACTCACCATCCAATGTGAGAGTGGCAGAGCAGGATGCTGTCCCACCGCTGTTCGTGGCTGTGCAGGTGTACTCGCCCTCATCCTCGGGGTAAACCCTGGAGATCTCCAGCTGACAGCTGTCATCAAACTGAGATATCCTGGAGAAGTCTGACTGTTTGATCTCCTTTTCCTTGTGGAACCAGCTGATCTTCACATCTGCACAGAGGACAAAGGAGAAAGGAAAGTTTGTGATGATTTTTCACTGTGGGCCAAGTAAGCTGTCCTGACAAACTGAGTAAACAAGTCAAAAGGTGCAGTAACTACAGGAATTAGTTGTATGTCATAATTGTTTCATTTGGATTCCACCGCCCTCAACGGAAGACCGAACGACATCCAACAAATCTTCTGAAGGCTGCTTTACTTTAGGTTAGGTTAGTCACAGAGATTTTTTTGTTCTTCCGGTACTTTTCAGTATCTTACGGTAATCAGTTACTCAGTAATAATCAGATATGATTCATATCACTTGGTTTGAAGGGGAGAGAACACTAGCTAAGCAGAGATGCTAAACTGGAACTTCTAAGCCATTCTTGTTGAAGCTGAAGCTTCAGTGGAAAATTCTCTGCAGCCTTACCTCAACCATCATCTGAACACTGTCACTTCATTCAGTGTAAAAGTATTAATTATAGCCACACGCAGTGTTTTTACCGTCTCCCCGGACTCTGCACTGGAAGTGAGCAGGTTCTCCCTCGCGGGCTGAAGTGCTGGTAATGGGTGAGATGATGACAGGCGGAGCAACAATGGCAGCAGAATCTGGAGACACCACCTCTGAGACTGCAACACACAAACCCCAGTCTGCATGTGTCCCTACACATTTCCGTTTTCTGTTTGTTGTCTAAGGGTCACTTCCTGTCTTACCTTCCACGTTGAGTGATGCGGTGCTTGTGGCAGTTCCGTACTCATTCTTGGCCTCACAGTTATAGACTGCGGCGTCCTCAGGAAAGACCTCGATCAGCAGCAGCGTGTGCTCATTGCCATCGTGCAGGAACTTGCACTTGAAGCCAGGAGACAGCGCCTGGGAGTTTTTGTACCAGAAGACCTGGGGCTGAGGAACACCACTCACCTGCACTGAGAACCGAGCAGGTTTCCCAGCCTCCACAGACTGGGGCTCCATGTGGCGGAGGATTTGAGGAGCCTCAGGGACTGAATGAGGCAGAAGATAAAGTTTTAATTGGAAAATACACAACAGTTAATTATTATATTTCAGCATGTTGCATGAGGGCAATATAACACAGGTCATAAGATATGTATATATCTCTTATGAGAAGTTTGACAGGAACAGCAGTATTCTCACATAATTCAAGACTCTAACACACAGCTTCTATCAGCCTGTCTGTGTGAGAAATGTCCTGCTGGACTCACTGTTGACTCGAAGGTGCATGGTGCTCCGGTTTTTGCCAGCGATGAAGGTGTACTCCCCAGCGTCACTCCTGTAGGTCTCTGAGATGGTGAGGCGGTGCAGCTTTCTGATGACTGCATAATTAAACCTGTCCTCCACTGAGAACTGGATCTCCACCCCGTTTCTCAGCCAGCGACCCTCCACATCGTCCTCATTCACCTCGAACTCAAAGGTTGCACGGTGTTTCTCCAGAACCTACAAGAGGGGAGGGGACTATTAACATCTCTGTTTCTGATATCATCAAATTGATAGAATGCTACCCTCCAAATTCCACTTCTACTGCACCTTTAGTAAAAGATGAGGGTAATTAAATGCTTTGTGAGGGACTGTCAACCCAGTGACAGGATAGTTCAGCTGTAACCTTCTTCTTCTTCAGCTGCTCCTGTTAGGGGTCGCCACAGCGGATCATCTGCCTCCATCTCACCCTATCCCTGCATCCACTTCCCTCACACCAACCCTCTGCATGTCCTCCTTCACTACATCCATCAACCTTCTCTGTGGTCTTCCTCTTCTCCTGCCTGGCAGCTCCATCTTCAACATCCTTTGTCCAATATGTCCACTATCCCTCCTCTCAACATGTCCAAACCATCTCATCCTGAGCTGTCCCTCTGATGGACTCATTTCTAATCCTGTCCATCCTGGTCACTCCCAGTGAACATCTCAACATCTTCAGCTCTGCCACCTCCAGCTCCACCTCCTGTCTTTTTGTCAGTGCCACCGTCTCCAAACCATACATCATAGCAGACTTTTGCACAGTACTGTAGGTCATCTTTGCCTTGCATAAAAACCAGGCTGATACAAACACACCTCCTGTCAGCAGA
>VUQH01045485.1:0-19992 GCA_015106775.1 Etroplus canarensis | reverse complement strand
AGCCAGCCGAGGATTGGATCGCCAAGGTCTCCGCCTTGGACTGCCACCCAATCCACATTGCACTGGACCCCCATGGTCCCCCCCGGCAGGTGGTGAGCCTACTGGAGGGCGGACCCACGTTGCCTCTTCAGGTTCCATGAATAAAAACCCGGCCACCAGGTGCTTGCCATCGAGCCCCTCCCCCAGGCCTGGCTCCAGGATGGGGCCCCGGTAACCCCAAACCGGGCAAGGTACACAGAATCCTTGATCTTTTTGTCTTCATGAGGATCCCATGGACCGCTCTTAGTCTGGCTCTTCACCCAGGACGTGTTTGCCATGGGAGACCCTACCAAGGGCAAACTGCCCCCGACAACATAGCTCCTGGGATCATAAGAACTCACAAAACCCCCCCACCACGATCCACTGCTGAAACCACTCTACCAATTTGGGGGTCACTGCCCCGAGTGTTCTGATTACCACGAGGATCACTGTTGTCTTCACCTTCCACATCTTTTCTAGTTCTTCTTTCAGCTTCTCGTGTTCCTTCTTCCTGATGTTGCCATCACTTGGGTTGCTACATCTATCACTTTGGCCTTTTTCCTGTGCTTGTCCACCACTACAATTTGTGTGTGTGTGTGTGTGTGTATATATGTATATGTGTGTGTGTGTATATATATCAGAATACTTTATTAATTCCCAGGGGAAATTACCAAAAAGGCATTCTACGAAGAAAAATAGTGTGTGAGACAGACAGATAGAGGGAGAGAGAAAGAGAGAGAGAGAGAGAGAGAGAGAAAGAGAGAGCGATACAGAGAGAGAGAGAGAGAGAGAGAGAGAGAGAGAGAGAGAGAGAGAGAGAGAGAGAGACTCATGTCTTGCTTTGCTTGTCTTAGTTAATTTTTGTCTGTGGACAAACTTTTATAAAGTGACCTGTAGACCTGTGTGGGGCTACACAGAATTTTTCCCCTGTGTGTTCGTCACCTTATGCATTATTGAGTGAGTCTGCTGATGGCTGAGTGTCTGAATATATTTCTCTAAGTGTCACGGAGGAGTCACATCTATTAGTTCTTGTATGTGTGTGTGGACATGAAATACCCGTCTTAATAGTTATTCACTATTGTGCATGTGTGAGTGTGGGTGTGTGTGGGGTAGTACCACAGATGGATGGCACACATAACTCACACACACATGCTTTGATGGCAGTAAATCCCCACAGACTACAAATTCCTGTTAACAGAAGGTTTTCCTGTCAAAGTGTCCTTGAGTGAGACAGTCAAGCCCCGCCTGGTCACTCATCGTAAGTCAAATAAAAATCTCAGCAAGATGAGAATCAAAAATTGTGTGAATATTCTTCTCTTGAATGGCATATTTGATCCATTTAAGCAGATAGAAAGATCCTTATCAAGTTTCATTAGGACAGACAATAATTTTTTCTACGTTCATCTTGGCTATACTCATCTTTTTTAAGCCAAACAGACTGCAAATGTAATTAGCTGTTATATGCAACCAGATCTCATAACAAAATGTAAAATAGGCTAGACAAGAAAAGACAATCTATTTATCTGCGTTAATGAACACAAAGTGTTACATTTTTGTGTCAGTGAGCACAAATTTGTAAGTAATGTGATGATGATTTTTTTCAGTTATTATTAGTAGTCTCTTGTAAAAACAAATAATAATATGCCTATAAAAATCAATTTTGACAACAAAGAACTGACCTTAAAGGGAACAATACAAATTACTGACCAAAAAAGTGGAGGCTGAAGCTTTAGCTTATTACACCTATCCTTTTTATAGAGCATATTCTAAGTGGCTGCAATTTTCTAAGTAGATTTCACAAAACAAAGACCAAGCAAATTAAGCAAATTAAGAATAAATAGTAAGTCAAGACTTGTGTCTTAAACAATAATAATGTCACTGCAGTTTTCCAAGTTAATAATTTTATAAGGCTAATTCATCATTAGAAAACCCTTTTGCAATTGAGTTGTACAACTGAAAATCATTTTACTAATAAGAGAGCATGGCATTTTTTGGTTAATTTAGTATCTGAAACATCAGCAGTCATTTGTTTGTTTACAGGCTCAAAATGGCCAGAAAGAAAGAACTTACTTTAGAGACCTATCAGTCTATTGTTGTGCTTAGAAAAGAAGGATATTTGATGTGAGAAATAGCAAGGAAATTTAAAAACTTTTACCATGCTGTTAACTACTCCCAACGGAGATCAGCACAAACTGGCTCTAACAAGGACAGGAAAAGATGCACATCTGTGTAAGAGGACAAATATCTGAGAGTGTGTAGTTTAAGACAAAGATGCCTCACAGGTTGTCAGCTGGCAGCTGCATTAAATAGTACCCATCACACACCAGTGTCAGCATCAACAGTGAAGAAGCGACTTCAGGATGCTGGACTCCATGGGAGAATTATCAAGAAAATGTCATATCTCAGACTGGCCAATAAAAAAATAAGACTGAGATGGGGAAAAAGAGCAGAGACATTAGACCCTAAAAGCCTGGAAGAAGGTGTTGTGGACAGATGAGTCCAAGTTTGAGGAAGTCAGAAGAAGATTTGTGATACACAGGACAAATGAAAAGATGTAAGAAGAGTGCTTGATACCATTAGTCAAGCATGGTGGAGGTAGCGTGATGGTCTGGAGGTACGTTGGAGGTGGTAAAACGAGATAATGACCCAAAACACACCTCCAAAATGTGTCAGCAATATTTCAAGAATAAGCAGTCAGCCAGAATTCTGACAGTGATAGAGCCTTTTGAGCTGTTGTGGGAGCAGATACCGCATGGTTCGAAGGAAGACTCCATCAAGTCAATCCATTTTGTGGGAAATACTACCACAGGCATAAGGTAGAAGCATGGGGTGAAATCTCATCAGATTATCTTGCAAAATTGGCAGCTACAATGCCTAAGGTTTTCCAGGCTGTAATTGCTACAAAAGGTGTTTATGTTTTTTATTTATTTTTTTTGTGAACGCAGAGTTTGAAGGACACATTCATCATTTTCAGTAAAATCATTATTTCTAACTCTGGTAATATCATTGTTTCCGTATTTTTGCATAACTTGCTGTTCTCTAACAAGGTGCTTAACGGCAAAATTCATGAATCAACCAAAAAAAATTTCTTGTTCAGTTAGAATTGGTATTTAAACAGTTCTCTTCAACCTGCTGTTCACATTTTGACATCATGAGACCAAGACGACACCTGACAATTGATTAACAGTACATCACCATGGTGAGGTTTCAAACAGGATGTTCGTAGAGGGAAGTGACCACTGAGTTTAGAGTGTCACAGAGTGTAATTAGCAGGTTGCAACAGAGATACAGAGAGACTGGAAGAGTCCCAGAAGTCATGCTGTAATTAAGGACACATGACAAATTATTGCAACATTGACATTTTTTGTTGTGGTATACCCACCACTGTTGCTGGCCTTTGTTTCAATAAATTGTCTGAGATGAGGAAATCACCATTGCACAATTCTACTTAAATGCCCTCCTTTCATGATATAATAACACTGTAGCGTGAACTTTTTATATTTTCCATGAATTTCACCCAAAAGTCAAATATCCTTAACATTTTTTGTGTGTCTATATTGTCCTGAATGCAGCTTTTCAAAACATACCTTTTTCTCTAAGGACATACTTTGTTTCTCTTTAATTTCAAACAACTTCTGAAAACATTTTGGTTGGAGATTATTTTGTGCATTACACATTCTCAGTGTAGTGTTGAGATCAACTAAATTATAAAATTTTAATGCATGTAGTTTAATAAACAGTTTGTTGGTTGGCTCACAATAATTTGATCCATTTATAATTTTTATAGTGTTTTTCTGTTACATATAAACTAGATTTGTCATGGTCTATGGCTTTTGTCTTCTGGTTTTGTATTTATTTTATATCTTGTCTGTCTTTCTGATTAGTTTTAGGTGTGTCTCGTCTCCCTCCCGTTGCCCATTCCCTCATTACCCCATGTGTGTACATATGGGTCTGTCTTGTCTTTGTCCTTTTGTTGCAGTGTCTTTTTGCCTTTTCCTTGTGTTTCCTGCTCTAAGATCTTTTACCTTTAGACCTTCAGTTCAGAGTCATTATTTCTAATCTGCCTATGAAAATGAAGGGCATGCTTTATATTACTTCCACTGTCCTGACAAATTTGTGAGTCTGCATTTTGGACCTAGTCTCCAGCAATTCATGATAGAATACTGTAGCCAATTAAGGACCCACTGGGAGACAAAGACCAAGCTGGAGGATTGTGGACAAGCTCACCGACCCATTCTAGAAACTTTTTTTTAGGTCTCAGTCATGTTAGATGTTTTCTCCACCAAGACATGGCTAAGAGTCATTGCTGCCATGGTAGATTGCTGGAATGCTGTCTGCTTAAAGAGAATAGAAGTGAACTGTTTAGTGAGGATTTTCCCAAGTGGTGTTTCCTCCACCTGTTCAGCTGCAGCCAAGCTCCATGTCTTCACTGCCGCTGCTGCTCTTGGGCCGCTGGGGCCCAAGCAACTGGAGCAGCCCAGGTCTTCACCAGAGCCAGCACCTAAGCCAGGGCCCTCTTCTTTAGTTTCTACTGATTTGTGTTTCTGGACACGATGCAGTCTCACAGATTGTATATTGTCACACGCAGACACTAACAGTTATTCATTGCTTATGATGCTTAGCTTTTTTCAATAGTGTATTAGGGTTATTGTTTTTCATCATCACAAATCGATTTGCAATCTCCAATGGTGTTAACTTTGACTTGCATTGTGGCTCGACAGCTTTTAGAAACACTAAAGATGTCACGTCTTTAACTTTTTTTTTTGGTCTACCACCACCAGTAGCCAACAGACAGGGAAATGTGTTGATGGGTGTGACATCTACAAAAAAAAAAAAAAAACTGACATTTGAGAGACAGAAGTGGGTAAAGGACAGAGTGAGAATGACTGTCCCTTGTGTAACTGGAGCCCAGAGAGAAATGACTTGGAGACAGAAGAGAAGAGTTGACTATAGAGATGAAAACTGGCTGTCTAGCTGCTATAAGGTGCTTGTATCTTCAATCACTCTTCATGAGTATTTTAAATATGTATAAAGACTTGTAGAAGTTTTTTGTTTTTCCTTAATCAACTTTTTCTTATTCCACAGCTATAAAATACTTCACACTGTTCTGCCTAGTATGCTATCAGCAGCATCTCTTAAAATGTAAAGATTGAATATGAACAAAAATAATGAGATTATTAAAATCTTCAAGATCAGAGGGTGCACAGACATAAGTAATGTCGATATGTTATTAAAAAAACCCAACAGTGCCATATAGTCCCAATACTTAGATCAGCACTGACAGAAAGCTAGGATAAGGAACCAAAGTGCTTGCTTGCCATGTTACTGTTGTGACTGTATGTTTGGCATTTCAACAAGTCAATTTTACCACTGGAATTATTCGTTTCTTGTTATAACATTAAGATTTAGGAGAAAATTGGTATATATTTGAGGGAGTGTGTGAGAGAAAGACAGACAGAGAAGGATTGAGACAGTGTTTTAAATTCAGTAGTGCGAAGCGGGTAGAAACCCATGTCGTCACTGACAGGAAGTGAAGGGTATGTGCCTATCTCAAGCTGTCCTATCCTGCTGACCTCATGGGGGGAAGTGTGTCTGTCCATGTGTATGTATATGTGTTAGAATGTGGGATAGACTGTGGCTTTGTATTCTTTTTCCCCTTCCAAGCCAGAAAGAAAGATGCTTCCAGTGGCTTGGATTCACTCCAGTGAACACACACACTGAGCTAAAGGCAAAGCTGTTGGGTAGTTTCAGTTTACAGCTAAATACAGTACATGATGCCTTCCTCAACCTCCCCATTTCTTATTTTAACAAGAGAACAAATGAATGGCTTGAATGACAGTATTAGTTCAAATTTAAAAAAAAAAAACATCATAAAATGTAATTTGATGTAATCTAGAGCAAATGGTGTGTATACACAAACATATATGTGGTATTTTTGGCGTGTTCTACTGGCGTAGCTAAAGGCACTTAACAAGAATATCCAAAAATGTTAAAAACATAAAGGACAACTGATATAAGACAAGAATGGAGAACTCAGGTTGTGGCAGCTGGAAAAATACACTTGCAAGGACCACATCTTAGAGATGATGGCCAGCAATAATCAGTTCTTTTGAGCTGGATGTGTAGTACAAGTGGAGCAATGTAGGCATCCCGAATATGGTACAGATACATTGAGCAGTGGGCACAGGGAAGTTTATATTAATGAAGACCTATCAAAGCCAGTAGTGCAGCTCATGGATTAACTGGAGGAAAACCTAGAGCTGCAGTTTCACTTCATAACAGGAGACTTCAAAGTACAGCCAAGTAATAGTCATTTTGAATAGAAAATTGCAATATTTAAAATGACTGCTAAATTGACCACCATTTAGTAATCCTTGTTGCTCTCGCTCTTCCCCTGCGCTATCATACATGGAGGTAGGTGGATGCTACCAGTTAAAGAGCAAACCCACTTAAAGCCCTGTACACATCTTTACCACTATGTGATTTTTTTTTAATAATAGCATTTGCTCTCTTGCCACTTTCCCAGAAAATATTGAGGAGTCTATTTAGTGGTGTCACATCTACATTGTTAATACCCAGAATACTTTTTACCTCTTCATTCTGTTTCCCACTAAGGAACAAGTTTCTTAGGCGTTATGCAGTATTTGCTGTTTTGTCATTTTAACCATTCATAGAAATTATTTAGGAAGGGCCCTTCACCAGAACACCCCTAAGCTGTGGTTATCCTTATCTGTGCATGGTGTTTGAATTTTGTCACTTGAGGTTCGTAGTACAAAATATCTGCAACATATCTTTATCTGTTAAGAAACTAAGTGGCATATAAAGACCTACTGATGTTTTACTTTTTTATTTTGTTTTTATATGTGACTGTAAAAATATATTTGACTGTCAACTCATAATTAAGCTAATTGTTCCTTCTGATTGTGCCTAAGTCCAGCATCATTAAAAAGTCATCATAGAAATTTCACTGCCATATCCCTGTAATATACAATAAAGCACAGGAGCAAACAAGAGCTTTTCAGTTCTGTTTTATAGTTTATAGTGCTGATATCAGTGTAGATGAACTGCATGAATAGAATATATGTTACCCACCTACTAATTGCAATGCACATGATGTTCATAGTACAGTACATGCATATGTTACTATACTTATAGAACGTAAATGTACCTTTGGGCTGCTCCCTTGTATTCTCCACCAAGGGATCGCCTCAGAGGGTCAATCCACATTGGTAATTTGGCAGAAGTTTTACGCTGGATGCCCTTCCTGATGCAACCTTCCATGGTGAGAGAGGCTTGTGTCCCCACCTAGAATCAAACCAGGGATGTTTCACTTGTAAGGCGAATGTGCTAACCCCTACGCTACAGGGGGCACTACTGTATTTATAGAATGTACTTCACTTATTGTACATGCATAGCGTTGAACCTAAAACATTACAGCACTGTGCAGTACTATGCGTGTACTTTATGGCCTCCTTCAAAGAGAAAGTGTGGCAAGAGAGGAACTGTGGTATGATTTGAGAAAGTTATGAGTGGCAGAGAAGTAGAGGTGTGCTGTTGGAATGACAAATGGGTTTAAGGTGGGATTACATCAGGGAGAGGTTCTAAACCCCTTCCTGTTTACAATAGTGATGGACAGATTGACAGATGAGGTCAACCTGTTTTTGGACAACATTGTGATCTCTAGTGAGAGAAGAGAACAGAAGAAAGAGAGGTGGAGGTATGCACTGGAGAGAAGAATAATGAAAGTCAGTAGAAGTAAGGCATAATTCATATGTGTTTACAAGAAGGAGCCAGATGGAATACTAGAGATGCAAGTAGTAGAGGTAGTAAAGGTGGACAACCGCACAAACCACTCTTCTTCACCTCTCTTGTGAGAGGTGAAGAAGAGTGTGTAGGCAGGGTGGAGTGGGTGGAGACAAATGACAGAGGTGATTTGTGAAAGAGGATAGTACCAAATGTGAAAATGAAGGTTTACAAGACTGTTGTGAGACCTGCTATGATGTATCTGTTTGGAAATTGTGGCACTGACAAAAAGACAGGATGAAGCTAAAGGTGGCAGAATTGAAGATGCTGAGAGTCTTGATGGACACGATTAGAAATGAGTACATCAGAGAGATAGCTCAGGTTGAGCATTTTAAAGGTGAAGTAAGACTGATTTGGTTTGGAGATGTGTAGAGGAGGAATGGTGGATATACTGGACAAAGGGTGTTGAGGATGGAGCTGCCAGGCAGGAGGAAGAGAGGAAAAACACAGAAGGTTCATGGATATAGTGAAGGAGGACATGAACAGGGTTGGTGTAACAGAAGAGGATCCAAGAGATGAGATGAGATGGAGGCAGATGAGCCACTGTGACGACCCCTAACGGGAGCAGCTGAAAGAACAAGCAGCCATCCGAAAGCTAATGCCCCACTTCAGAATTGATCAAATATTAATAGCAAAAAGTTCTGTGTAAAGTTTATAATAATAAAGGTCAACATGATAGGATAGGAGAACACTTGTGTGTGCATGTTGCTACAGAAATCACATTTATTTAACCTATTTTCACTCTATATTTTCCTCTTGTCATCCATGTTCCTCCTGTAGTGGCTTTATGCTGCATGATTTAATGCTGCATTACACAGAAAACATTCAAAGAAAACTAAAACCTCTCGTAGTTTCATTACCTTTTTATTATGGAATTTTTTTAGACGGTATGACTTTTTCTTCTCCTATTCATACTTTGTAGCAATACTTGTACAATGCATTTTGATAGACACCCAGGAAAACACAGCCTAATAGGAGTCATATTTATCTGTAGAAAACTTCACAGATGTAGGACAAGGACACAGGAAATAGGACATACAGTGGGTTAGAGTCTGATGCAACATGCTGAACAATGCAAAAAGCAAACCAGAAGCACCTGAAACAGTATGTCGAAATTAGGATTTAAAATGCAAGTTGCCGAACACAGGATATTAGATTTAAATTACAGCCTTACCAAGACCTTGCAGCTTGTATTAACAGGCAAATGCAGAATGTACTTAAATAATTATTATAAATATAGGTGGCCAATTGTTAGGGTAGAGAAAATGTACACACAGGTTTGAATTCTGTCTTTTGTGTAGCCACTTGTGTATGTGTGTTTATGTATGAGTTATTGTATTTTTCATGAACAGCACCTGGCTGGGTGTGTTGAGTAATTACATTTTCTATTCTCATATTGTTATCCATGCTAGAAGGCAAATCCAACCTCCACTGTTACCTGTGAGTATATGGGGATTTAGCTATGATATTGTGCCTTGAAGATTAGCTTTTCTTCTCTGGATGTATAAATATGAGAATTAAAGCTGAGCTTATTGATCTGGGAGTTTAGGCTGGAGTGTTTATGGCTTTACTGCATGCATTCGCTTGTATTTTCCCCTCATCCCCAGTGAGGTATTGCAAGGCTCAGATGCAGTCTTGCGTCATATTCTAAACCATATCGATGCAGATGTTATTATCATATATATATGCACATGTATACAAAAGTAGCCAAAAGCATTCAGAGACAGACACAAGATGAATAACACTTAACTACGATAAAGAACTTGAAGTGAACAAAAGTCCACGTTTCTTCAATCACTGCTATCCTATCACACAAACACACACAAGCATTCATTCACACACATTCCTAGAAAACTTTTGTAGACAAAATGAAACTGATGATGTGGAGTCAAGAAGTAGGATACAGTTGCAGAGAGTAAGGTACAAAGTGTGTGAGTTTGTGTGTGTGTGTGTTTTGGCGTGTGCATGTGAGTGTCAGTATAACAGCCCTTACAACAGCACTTCTTGGCCAGCTGATTCTCTCCCATCTGAGATCCTCAGTGAGGATTATAAAACCAATCAGCAGATGATGATTGCTGCAGCCAGCCCTGTGATTGGATCACAACCCAGCCGCTGCCATCAGCTCTGCAAAGAGGAAGAATGAGAGAAGAGAAGAATGAGACGCAGGGAAAGAAAGAGATGAGAAGAGAGATAAATGAAGACAGCCGTCACAGAGAGGCTATTGGTGGGTAGAAGAGAAACAGAGAAGCTGAGACTTAAAGAACATAAGATCAAGATATTCAGTATTTCCCACCAGCCTAGGCTCTTAACATATTTACCATGACTACCACAAAAATGTATTCTAAGTGTTCCATGAACTGGTGACTTATTATGCAATTCAGACTATCTGAAATCTCTTTGCTTTCCCTTGCAGCTAAAATAATGTGTAATAGCTTACAACTGAAAGTCATTATACATAGTTATCACACCATGTGTTCTTTTTATGCAACTGCAGCCATCTGTTTTATAAATGTGGTGTTTATGTACAGCCAGTTTGCAGCAGTTATCTTTTGCAAGAAACAAAATTGTAGCCAGATTACAATATATGTTAATACAAAACATATATCGTTGTTAACCTGAGCCGTGACCAATCCGGTATGGAAGTCATGTTATGAATCCGCATATTTGATTTGGCAAAGTTTTTACGCCGGATGCCCTTCCTGACGCAACCTTTACCATTTACCCGGGCTTGGGACTGGCACTAGGACTACACTGGCTTGTGGGCCCCTGTGGCTGGTTTCTAGAACTTTATACAACTGCAGTTCCCAAAAGGTTAGGACACTGTGTAAAATAAAAACTCATAAACTAATATTTTATTCACAAAGGAGCATAGAAAACATATCAAATGTTGAAACTGAGATATCTTGCTGTTTCATGAAATATGCGACCACATCATGAAGTTGATGGCAGCAGCCAGTCTCAAAAAAGTTGTGACAAGACCATGTTTACCAGTGTGAGCAACCCCTCTTCTTTTTTTCCCAGTAGTGTTTAAATGTCTGTGAACCAAGCAGACCAGTGGCTTGATCTTTGGGAGAGAAATGTTATCCCATTCTTATCTGATATAGGATTCCAGTTGCTCAACAACCCTGGGTCTTGATGATATGCCAAATGTTTCCAGTTGGTGAAAGGTCTGGACTGGCAGACCAGTCCAACACTAAGACTTTTCAGCTATGATGCCATGCTGTTGTAACAGCTGCAGTATGGCTTATGAGGTTTACAAATCATTACATTGTGTTTTTATTTATATTTTAACCAGTGTCCCAGCCTTTTTGGGACTTGGGTTGTACAATGTATACAGATTGTAAAGTGATATATGTAGACCTTTTACCTCTTTATAATGCCCCATATTATTAGCAAGCATTTAAGCCCAACTAAGAAATTTTATATTATATATAATCAAAAAAATTGCATTTTGGAACTGAGTAGCACTGATATAGAAGATTTTAAGAGTTAGGGATGATGGTGTGTAATCATACATGGGGAAAAAGGCTCTAAACTTACGGCACAAATCAGGTGTTCTCCAATCTATGCACACATCCTGGTCACTGCAGGCCTCTGCATAAGCTGCCACAGCAGTGCAGAACCCCAAGAACTTCCCTTCAAACTCACAGGAACAGGACTCCTGCACACAAGCATGGTAGTAGGGTTCTGGATCCACCTGAGGATCAGTAATCATCAGAGTTGGGGAGCAGCTATTTGTCATAAAAGTGTAATTGTAATCTGTTACAGTTACTGAAAAAGTGTATATTTGAAATTTAGCTACTAACTGAACTGTTAGTGATCACAAAAAATTACAAAATATAGAAAATACATTTTCTCTATATAATAAATTCTAATAAAAACCTTAATTTGAATGATAAAGTGCCTTTCGGAGGCACATTTCTTGGACAATGCAAGTCAGAAAGCCATTGAATGTAACACCATCAAGGGTAAGATGACTAACAAGTTGATGCCTCAAAGGTCTAGATGAGCCCCATTCATTTCACAGTAAGTATCAAATGTTAAGCATTATTTTTGGCTTGTTGTCTTCTTTGAAATTTTTCTTTCTTTCATCTGCCAATTAAATCAACGTGTGTTGCTCTGATGAACCCGAGTCTGTCACAATTATGAAGAGCCAAGTGCATTAAGGTGGTGGCTTTGCTGTGGGCTGAGAATTTTTTAAAATTCTAGAAACTCAAAAATAATTTAAATTTTGAAAGCAGAAGAAGGATTTCACATAACAGTACACTTGACATTGACAGGCTGTGAAAGACTTCTGCTTTACTGCCCGTTTAAAATATTTGTTAGGATTAAATGCAATAAGTTGTACTGTAGAAGACATTTAAATAGTAGCATTGTTTATTGCATTTTAGCAGCGTAACTGTAACCTGTTGTAATTACATTTTGAGATTAACCTTACAAATATTTATTAACATCCTAATAAATGTGGCTTTCACTGTCTGGGGATAGAAGTCCTAGTCCTCTCTTTGCATCTCCCCAGTTGAAAAAAGAAGTTATTCTGTGTAATTATTTTGCATTAGATATGGGTAAATCAGGTGAACAGCCTCATTGCCATATGACCTACATACTTTTAAGTGACAGTCTTTGAAGGTGTCTCCTGTAAGGACCATGCAGCGCCGCTGCGCCCAGGCCGAGCAGTAGGAGTGGCGTTCACATGGAAATATCTCAGTGGTCACATCAGAGCAAGGAGGAGTGGCTGTCTTCCAGCTGTTGCCAAAGGCCATCGGACTGGTTACCACTAAGAAAGGAATTTGGTTTTTAATTTGATCCCCATAACTAGAGTAACACTGCAAATAAAATAAAGACCAGTTCACCTGCTGAGCCACTTATCTGCAAGTCATTCATCTCATTAGAGTCAAAATTCCCACAGAGGCCGCATACTTTGTTCTGCAGGTGAGATAGGTTTTTTGAAGTTAATATAATTATATTACACTTCCAAAGGTGCATTTTTAAGTTATACCTTAAGCCACACATAGATTTCATATTGAGGAAGAAAATACACTGCAACTCAAAAACCATGCCTTGAAAATCCTTCTTAAGAACTTTGTTACTCACCCTCCAGTTTGGATGCAGTTCTATTACAATCCGAGTGTGTTTGTCCCATATTAGAGTTATGCCTTTGCTTGGCACTGAGATTATGAAATATAGTCCCACTGTGTGTATTGTGTAAAGTGAATCTTGCTGCAGAGTCCAGCCTTTTTGTATTTGTTTGGTCACCCTCATGTCGCTCAGGGTAAGGGTGACTTTGCGCTTGAAGAGGAGATATTGGAAGAACAATTTAAGTCCACAAAATTTCTAATATACTATTTCAAGTTGAATTGTGAATGAAGCAAATGAATAATCAACTTTTGACCAAAGCTGATCATTTAAAACAGATGAAAAGCTAGATGATCAATAAGGAAAATAAATAATTGATAGAATAACATGGCCAGCAAATGAAGGTCAAGCAAAAGTGAGATAAAGAGTCATCTACCTGCAGGTCCAGTATGATGGAGCGTGAGCAAGTGAGTGCCTCATCACAGCAGGGTACACTCTCCACTCTGACAGAAAAGGTGCCATTTCCACTTCCACAGTAATCCTAAAGCATAAAAGCAGTTAAATTTATAAGCAAAATATGGCAAACTATTCCCTATATATTAAAACTTCCTTACTACATGAAACAAATCAGGCATTTGTTTTAGTTATGGACAAATGAAAAATAGCAGGGTTGAAAAATGAAGCCAAAAATTGCAGTTCCTCTAACGAGCTCCAAAAGTGAGTCTGTCTCCATAGACCTCCATATTAAAATGCTCAACTTTTGCCACGGAAATAACTTGTTTGCCGCCTGGTACAAAAAAAATATTGAACTAACTGCACATTTTATATTAGTTGTGAAAGAGGATGATTTTTTAAGCTCATCTAGCTGAAGGACCAACAAGCTAATGCCATGGCTAGGCATCAGTCATCTATTGAGCATCCGTCCACAGTTCAAAAAGTCCACACCTCTCCTAGAGCAATGATCAGATTTTACTGAAACTTGCACAAAATGAATGCCTAATGGGTCTTCACCAAACCGTGCTCAAAGTCAAGGTCACATTTGTCAATTTAAGGGCACTTAAATTGTATAAATAAAGTATAAAGTGCTTGTATGAGTTTCTCGGCCATCTATAAATCAGTGCCATCATTAGACTTTTTTATGGCATAATAATGTCTAGGTTAGGACTGGTGAAGAACTAAGACTATCATCCTGGATATGACTGCTTGCAAGCCTCCTTGACTTCTCAGTGAATTTTGATTTTCATTAGTTTATGCAATAAAGCCATCCAATGACAAGAAAATGTATTGCTTTCTTTCTGTGCTTCACACATTATAATAAGCTTAACTGCGAGGGCTCAGTCGGATGAACTATTACATCACTGACATTCTGGTTTTTATTATCAAATTACATACCAATTTGGCTGGTATGCTGTGGTTCAGATTAGTATGTGACAAAGCCCAGCTACATATTTATCCAACATCATGAAAATGCAACCTGTACTGTTAAAAGTATGATATTTGTGTACATACACACAATTACTGAGAACTGATACCACGGATGTGAAAACACTGTTTTCTGCATTCCGCCGTATAAAAGTACCTTTGGCTGCTCCCTTGTATTCCCCCAAGGGTCATCACAGCTGATGACTCTGAATAGGTAATTTGGCACAGATTATATGCTGGATGCCCTTTGTGATGCAACCCTTCCATTGTGGGAGGGGCCTGTGTCTGCGCTCTGCCATATAATTTCTTCTTCTTCTTTTGTCTAGTCTTACCTCCACAAGCGTGTACTGACAGTGTCCACCAAAGCGATACCATTTAGAGTCAAAGGTCTGATAATGTCCGTTTCCATAAACTTGACACGTCCCAGGACACGGTTCATCTTTGCAGTGCCACTGGCCCTGACCACAGATACTATAAGACAGAGTCATGTGACTATGACATGGACAAGACATTGCTAATGAACAAATTAAATTACGCTTATGAGTGTGTTACCATTTTTTACAGTTGGTTTTGACATGTTGTCCTGCACTGAAGGCTTTGCCACTGTACACACAGGTGCAATTGTCCTTAAAAACACAGTTTCCATAGTGATCTTCATACTGATCATGTGGGCAGTAACAGCCACTCTCACAAGTCATGCTGGCAACCTGAACATTACAACAAAGGAAGTTACCATTTAGATTGTCAGTATCAGTCCTTTTATATAACTATTAATATGATTGCACATGTCATACATACCAGTGGTTTGCTGAGACTGTCACAAGTTTTCTGAGCTGTGTTAACTGGGTATTCTGAGCAGTGAACACACACCTTCCCATTTCTGCAGCCTAACACAAATATAGTGGTTGCCGTTTATTTTGTTAGGTTTACTGCCATGGCACCTGCTGACAAGCAAACTCAGACTGCATTGTAACAATAAACCTCATTATGATTTAAAATTAGTTTTGGAGTTTTTGAAGGCTTTGCATTATTTTTTATTCCTTTTATTTATTCATTTGCAAAAGTTGTGAGATACTGATAAATGGTGGCATTGTTACACATTTCTTTTCACTGTATTAACACATTGATTTGTTGACACTAAAAGGGCACTTTTTTATTTGCTAAATGAAAGAAAACATGGTATGGCTCAAATATACATATATATGTATTAAAAATCATGATTAAGGAATACTTATTTACCACAATCCTTGGAGCAGTGCAGTTCTCCATTCTCACATAGGCTTTAGAAGACACAGTATTGGGTTCGAGAGAAAAAATAGTCATCACAGTAATTATCATACACCATCAGTTTTGTCAGCCACTGACCATGCTGAAGTCCTAAAAAGACTTTAGTGATCAACTCACCACTGTCGGCCATCGATCACAACAGGTCCTGGTGGTGTTATACCACCATGATGGTGACATACGCATTCTGCCTTTGGAGAACAGATTTGTCCTTGGTTCAAGTGGGTTCCTTCTGGGCAGCCACAGCCCTCCACAGGAGCATCATCCAGTCCACAGCGAGGATCATGGCCAGACAGGGAGCGGCATGTACGGTTGCAAGCCCTCATATCATAGGAGAACTCTTGGTTCTTTTCACATGTCAGTGCTGTGACACAATATTTCAGTTCGTATTAAAACATGCTCCTTTCTTCCCTTCTGCACACTATATGGTCAAGCAAAGCTGCTTGCACAATGCATACATCCCATGAATTTCCCTTTACAGACAAAAGCAGTAAACTGGTGGATGTAGAAATATATTTTGCGTGTATTATAACTCACTGCAGTTGGTAGCCTTCCTCCAGTCACCAAGTTCGACCCCTAAACTGGTGCACGCTTTGGCATAGCTGCCCAGAGCGACACACAAGCACTGCAGCAAATTGCTGCCACAGTTACATGTTCTCAGGATGCAAGCCTGGAAACAATAAATTTTCTGACCTTAAAAGGAGTTCATCATTGATATCGTAGTAACACTTTAAGTAATGTTAATAACTAAATAACATCACTTGACCACCAAAGTATTACCAGGTTAAAGGTAATACTTTAACCTGGTTAAAGGTTAACCAGGTTAAAAATGTTAATTTTTAATTTCTGAATTAAAAATTAACATTTTTAATTCAAAATGTTAATTACTATATTATTATAATGAAACGTATTCGTCTATATGTTACACATATTCACCTTTGTTTCAAAGTACTGCATTAAAAATGATAATGTTTACCTGAAAACACATGCAATAGTTTCTGTGGAATAATCATGAATCAGGACCACAAAATCTGAAACTACCTGTTTTCTATATATAAAATTTGTATAAAATTTATGTATATAAAATTGACCTCATCCATTAGGATGTTAAGCTGCTGTGTAAAGTCAGCATGAATTAATGCCTCACAAAAAAAATTTAGAGTTTCTTCAGGGTTTGTTTGGGTAGTAAAGCATTCTTACTGTGTAGTAATGCTCTGTTGGGATGTGACCATGGCACTTAGAAAATATCCCAGTTGGGTTGTGCAAGACGGAGCATTTTTCATCGGCAAATATTTCTGCAAAAATACACAATGCGTTAAAATAACTATGTTTGAAAAAACATATGGAATAAAGCAGTTTTGTTTGTAGTAAAGTCAAAAGAGAAGTAGTTTGAAAGGTGACACATCCGTGTTATGTCTTCTCATCTCTGAAATCAAGCAGCCATTCTACAGGATCACAGTTGGTACCATTGTCAGCATTGATGCAGGTTGTAGGTATGTACACTTCACATGCGCCCACACTCCAGGACCGAGCAAAAGGTTCAGGTGAGTTCTCGATGATCCCGCTGCTGCTGGTGAAGTCATCTGTGGTGTCATTGTTGTTGTTGCCACAAAGACCTAAAAGACAGGCTGATTATAGTTACAAATACAGTATTATGCTACAGCAGACATAGAAAAAAAGTCTGTAATTTAGTTTTTTTTTGACAGTTCATTAAAGAAGTCATAATAAAATGAATCCTAATTGTAAATCTTTTGGCCTCTGTACAGTAATGTGCAAAACTCTTGGGAACCCCTCATTTCTTTATATTTTACTGGGAAAATGGAAAATAGGTGCAAACACAAAATGGAAATACAGTACATAAGGCAAATATAGAGTATATACAATTCTAACAGATTGAAAGTCAACAATTTGTTCCTCAACACAACCTGGAATATCTTTGGCAAGCTTTCTTGTCATTTCTTCAAGTAGTCTTCAAGAATAGTTCTCTGGGCTTATTGAAAGACATTCCAAAGCTCTTCTCTGGATGTTGGCTGTCTTTTGTTCTGTTCTTTGTCAACATGATTCCACACTGCTTTAATAATGTTGAGGTCTATTCACCTCTCCATAATGAGTGTTGCCACCAATTTTCAGTCCAGTGTGTAATTTAGCATCTCTCAATAGTCTTTCACTGTTTTCCTTTCTTAAGAGTGGCTTCTCAAGAGCCACCCTTCCACTGAGACCATTTCTGATGAGGCTTCAGCAAACAGTAGATGGATTGACTGAAGGTTCAGATGCATCTGTCAGGTTCTGTGTCAGATCTTTGTTGAATTTTTCCTGTTTCTTAAGTACACGACTTTCAGATGTTCATCTGTTGTAGGTAGTTTTTAGGCCTGCCACTTCTTCTTCTGTTCTCCACTTGTCCAGTTTCCTGACATTTTTTAGGATACAGTGCACATCATGTCAGTGTCACTGGATTGAAAACAAATGAAAAAGTGTCCAATATTCAAATAAAAACTTAGAAACACCTTCAGAAAGCCTGGAGACCTATTTCTCAAGACCACTTTAAAAAATTAAACAAAGTGTGGCTCCTTGGAAGCAAACTTATAAAGAAATGAGGGGTACCTGAGACTTTTTCCACAGTACTCTATTTATAGACTGACATACTAACCTGAAATCATGCCAGTGTGGTTAAAAGGTGGTGTAATGTAAAGCTGGATTTCAGGAGACACCTGGACTTGGATCTTCATACCAAAGGATGTAAAGACTTCAACATACATAGAGGACTGCCAGAAAACCAGGGCATGATCTGACAAGTGACACAGTTTGTTTGGTGTGTGAGAAACATTCAGTATGTATTATGAGGCTAGCTAAATATCTAGCTTTCTTTTATTTACCAGACTGATGAAGTTCAGTAATTTCTTGGTCTTCAAATTTAACCATGTTGTACATGAATGTATATGTTTCCTGCAAGTCCAACATGATATTTATTATTAGGCTCAATTAGTTGAACACTAATCTATTTGTTAGTTTTGATGGATTGTGGCATATATACCTGGAAAAGCTGGAGAATAACTGTTTTTAGAGATGCCTGCTTTTCAGAATACTCAACTTTTACTGTCCAGTTAAGGCCCTGTATATCGTCATAAAAATAGGTTACTTAGCATCACACACGCGCAACATTTTGTTAATGTTAGACATGTGTCTTAGGAAAAAAATTACCTGCGATGCCATGTATGTACATTTACCAGGGACAGCATACTGTTTGCCATCAAATGTTGACACAAACTGTCCTTCAATGAGACATCTGGCTGGGCAGAAGTTTTCAGAACAATGCCACCTTCCACCATCACACACACTGATGACAAAAAGGACATTGAAATTTGGATCAAAAATGTTATAGTGCGCATGCACAAACTCGCGTGCAGCCTGTTGCAGACGGACGCTCTTGTTAATCTTAAAGAAAAAATTCTGATGTATTAATATTTTGGCTAATTCCAAAATCTTTTCTGGCTGCTTACCATGACTGGCACTTGGTGTTACGTATGTCCCCAGTTAAATAGGTCCTGTCAGCGAACACACATGGGCAGCTGGAAACACTCACACAATGGAAGCCCTCTGCATGGTCATTAAGTACCTTACCTACAATCATTTAGTATACCCTTTAGATTAGTTTCTTGTGTCTTAACAAGCTAAAAACAGATGATTCACATATTATAAAATCAACAATATTCACCCTTTGGACAGACACAGGAGCTAGTGATATCCTGGTTGGAGAAGCTGGGGTGCAGGTTGGAGCAGCTAGGAACAAACGCAGCACCCTGTTCCACATAAACCAGATCTCCAGGACAAGTCGGTTGAGCTACATTCATCAAGAAAAGCAGACGACTGAGTCATGTAACTAAAGGAAATGTCAAATTTAGTCTAAAAAGTCTTTGAACCCTTCTGGATAAAGGTGCACTGTAAAAGAGAATTGTTGGCACAGCTTAATTATATTGTGTCACCTGGTAACACATAATTGAATTAACTTTCTTGAACTCAATTTAACAAGTCAGATCAACCCAACAGATTTAAATTAGATGCACTTTACTAATTTAAGTGCCTTTATACTAGAATTTTAGATTATTCTAACTTAAATTTCAAATATGTCAACTTAAAAATTTCTACAAGTTTACCTTAATTATTAGCTTTGTACCTGTGGCTGCTCCCTCGAATTTTCCCCAAGGAGTCACCACAGCTGATTAATCCGTATTAGTGATTTGGCAGGGGTTTTATACTGGATGCCCTTCCTGACACCACCTCCATGATGAGAGGGGCTTGTGTCCTTTTGCATAGGTGAATGTGTAAACCACTACACTTCTTCTTCTTCTTTCGGCTGCTCCCATTAGAGGTCGCCACAGCGGATCATCTGCC
>VUQH01045484.1:0-11694 GCA_015106775.1 Etroplus canarensis | reverse complement strand
ACATCAGGGAAAACACTGGGGAACTAAAAGCAACAAAGGGAGGCTCTGACGAGTGAAAATGCAACAAAAAACAGAACTAAACTACAAAACTGCAAGACCAGGACACTTGCAGTCTTGTACCCTGTCATTCAGGTCCACAAACTGCAGTAATAAAGCAGTAAGTGTGTACTTAGTATGCAGACATGCGCTGTCTTTTTCACATGACTGTACACTCAAATGTGCAGCTTATAACCATTTCATGTTTCTTTTTGGGAATTTCTGCAGTCTTCTGATACATATTTTTATGTGGGAGATTATTTATGAAAGAAGATACTGACTTGGAAAGTGCCTGGACAACAAAACAGATGGGGTGGCTTTGCTCAGCCACTTCCTCAGGTGGTGTCCACGTCAGCGTGAACGCTCCTGCTCCTGTTCTAGTTTCAGTTACGCTGTAAGGCCCACTGAACAGCAGCTCAGAGATCCTTCAAACAGAGAAGTAAAAAATATTTCATTTTAAGTTCTTCATCTACACATGGAAATAAAGTGGGCTTCTGTGACATGTTTTAAATGCTTCAGCTGCTAAATTACCACTGACTCAGATTTCCTTTAGATTTTTTTGATTGTCTTCAAACAATCAAACCAATTTTTGCAATTGTTGGCATTTGTTCTCTCCTGCTTCTCTTGTCTTTTTTTCAGTTCAACCTACAGCTGGTGCATCGTAATGTCAATATAAACTTGGTTGTGTCACTGTGGGCCTGTCAAACCTGACTCTATGGGAATGTGTTTCATTTCTAACAAGAGTCAGTTCTGCTGGATGTATTAAGCACTGATACCTCAACATATGCAGCCTTTTAAATGTGTGATTGCATTTCACTTACGTGGAGTTAACTGCCTCTGCACTGATGTTGATTTCCAGGGTTTGATTGACGTTGGTGTAGAGGCGAGCTCCGTGGGCTGGGGTCGGTGGCAGGAACTTGGGAAGAAAGAGTCCCTCTGTGCAGGATGGCACAGCAGGATCCACTGAAACAATGCAGAAGGCAACAGTGTCAATCAACAAGTCAAATGAAGTTGTTAAGGAAGGAAATGCTAAATTGTCTGTCCTGACAAATCCTGCATTTTTTAAGCTCCAGGTGTTACAATTGACCAAAGATCAAAATAACAAGGTCATTAACCAGAAGTCAATCACCTGCAATAGTGGTTTCCTCACAGATCACATTCTGGTCACTGAACACTGTTTAACATACACATTCACCCCAATCTATCAGTATGTGAGGTGGGTGTGAATTTGGATTGGATAAAGTGTAACAGCCTCTAACAAATCTCAGTCCACCCATAACTGACATGTACCTCTCAAAACAAACTGAACTGGTGTTTTGCCAATAGCATCATTGGTAGTTATATTTGTCTGCTCCCCATTGCTTTGAGTCAGGGTGATGTCCTGCCTGGGAAAGTCCTCCATCATCAGCTGTACTGCATATGGACCTTCATTACTGCTACTGGTGGGGCTGAAAGACAACACACAATTCTGCAAGAGGACAAAAAGATGTAAAGAGAGGTGTTTTAGACAAACTTTACCCAGTTTTGTCAAATATGCTGATCCGAATGCTTTCTTCAAGCATCATTATGTGTGCAAACATGTCTCATGTGATGCTAGATTAACATTTGGCACTTACTGGTGAAAGGCTGAGGACAGATGGTGGTGTGCAGGGGTTACACTCTGACAGTGATGTGTTTCCATATCTGCATTTAACTTCATCTCCATCAGGATCAAACATCGACAAGCTGACATTTCTCTGACAGTTTGAAGGAACTCTGAGGGGGAGTAAATGAAAAAATTTTTGCCTTCAAAGCTTCAACCACAGCCTGATCAGTGCCTACTGAGCAGCTCCACTAGAACATTTGGAGTTAATAGTTCATTTCAAGAGCAACATTCTGGAGGCCTCCACTTATCACACTGGTCAATCTAAAATATGTAATTCTCAAGTCTCTTACAGCTGAAGGAGTCAAATGCAAAACCTGCAATCTTGAAGCTGTTTCTGATCAATATTGCTGTGTGGGCTACCTCAGAGCTGGCAGGATGGTGGTTTGGGGTGATGTGTTGGCTTTTCCGATATCAGACCGATTCCTCAGTTCCACCAGAGCTTCAGCTCTAAATGATACAATGCCATTTTTGATGCCAGGTATCCAGGTGAGACCAGAAGCCCTGCAACAGAAATGAATGAGTTTTTAGAGAAGGTGTTTTGAACTTTATCACCCTTCAGTGACAATTAAAAAGATTAATTTTTTTTATATACAATGTTGAGATGCACTCACGGAATTGAAAACTTAGAATTGCTGGAAAAAAACTGAGACAGGATCCCTTCAGTCTGACACCACTCTGCACTGCTCTCCTCATCGACCTTATTTAGCACAAGCGCTTCACCACCGATGGAGATTGGTAAGCTGAATATGCAGGAGGTGTAGCCCAGCTTATAACGAAGGATGCCCTGTAGATTTACAGTGAAGAGGTGTTTACTGAAATTCTGTTAAATTTCAAAAGTTAAATGTATTTGCTTGTAAAGAGACCATACTTACTGTGGAAAATCCATTTGAATCAGTGCCTCTTGGGTAGTAGTTCACCACTATACCATAAAAATTAGCCTGGGTGCTGCAGACCATCAGCAGTAGAAGCAGCAGCACAGAGAGCAACATGATGAATGTGTCAGTCTCTCTTCACAAAGGCAATATATGTTATTTACAGTAGGTTCGGACATTATCTGGAATGAGGAAACATTTCATAGTTATCAGATTGAGATAAAGGATGACGAATGAAATGCCTTTTGAAACAAAACATCCTTTACTGAGGACTAAAACTTGGGTTTATTCAGAGGTTTCATGCAAGGCTGCATCTTATTTTCTGTCTCAGCAGTGGCATGCAGATTTACAGCATTGTTGTCACGGGTATGGCACAGAGCTCTGGGCCTACACAGAAGCGGTCTCCATGGTTCTCCTTTTGTCTTCTTTTGTCTCATGATACATATCTCTCACACTATTTTTTTTTTTTATGGATAAATAAGCTGACAGTTGAATCCATTATTCTTTAGCGTACCCAGTAATGAAATGTTCACTGTTCATATACCACATTTTAAAAAAGTCTATGTCCATAAGTCTGCAGTCTGAAACTTCCCCACATTTTTACCCTCATTTCTCAGCCTAGATAACTGCAGTTTACAGGTACTTTATGGCAAAATGAGTTTTGTTTTATTAAGCTTAAGAGTGATACGTTGTTTTTATTTTAAGTATTTGTGTGTCTCATGGTAAAAAAAAAAAGGTTAAAAATGTCATGACTGGCTCTGTAGTGTGCGGGTACGGACCCAAATGCAGGACTCTCAGACAGCCGGAATGCATTTAAAAGGCTTTATTGCCAAAACACAATGAGTAGAACAGTCCAAGGTACAAGACGGGAGTGAAGGCAGCTATCCAAAAACACACACAGGCACGGTCCGGAACTCAGG
This sequence comes from Etroplus canarensis, assembly GCA_015106775.1. Classification (NCBI taxonomy): domain Eukaryota; kingdom Metazoa; phylum Chordata; class Actinopteri; order Cichliformes; family Cichlidae; genus Etroplus; species Etroplus canarensis. Next base: position 8,221 of record VUQH01045484.1, on the reverse strand, counting down.
GAAGACTGAGGCGGAAACAACGACGAGGACGCGACAACGAGTGTACGAGAACGAAGAATTAAATACACACATGGGGGAACCAATACACACAGGGGGTAGTGGTGCACAGCTGTGAACAATTACACACAAACAGGAAGGAAAACAGAGGCAGGGGCACCAAACGGAAGGGATTTCAAAATAAAACAGGAAATGACACGGACAGGGAGTCACACATCACGGGTCATGACAAAAAATGTAATCTTAATTTTCTAACCCTTACAGTATTGTGCAAACGTCTTGGAAATAGGTGCAAAGATTCAATGGAAAATGCAAACATACAGTGGAAATTGAGGATATAAAGCAAAAACAGTGTTTACTATTCTAACCAGCTTTAAAGCTATTTTTTTTCCAAAACAGCCTGAACTTTCTTATGCAAGTGTTGCTTTCATTTCTTGAAGTAGTCTTTAACAGTAGTTCTCCAGGCTTCTTGAAGGATGTTGAATGTTGGCTGCCTTTTATTCTGTTGTCTGTCAAAATGATTTCACATTGCTTTAATAATGGTGAGGTGCATTTATCACTTCATAATACCTTTTTCCAGGACCTGCCAGATGCATCTGTCAGGTCCTGTGTCACATCTTTGATGGATTTTTTTTTCCTTCTTCTTAGGGACATGTCATTTTTTTAGAATACTGTAGTATTGGACTGAAAATAAGTGAAAAGACAGCCAATATCCAAAGAAAAGCTTTGTAACACCTTGAGAAAGGTTGGAAAACTATTGCTTAAGACCACTTAAAAAAAAATCAAAGAAAGTCTGGCTCTGTGCAAGCAAAATATAAAGAAATGAGGGGGTACCCAAGACTTTTTGCACACCACTGTCCATTGTGCAAATGCTTACTGTACTGCATAAGAACAACAACTACACAAGACTTCACTAGTCATGTTTTATTTGCAGAAACAGGCAAAATGAATCCAAAAGCGTCAAGGCAGAAAAACGTAAATAAATGAACGTACCTTTCGGCTGTTCCCTTGTATTCTCCACCAAGGGGTCACCACAGCGGATTAATCCGCATTGGTAATTTGGCAGAGGTTTTATGCAGGATGCCCTTCCTGACGCAACCGTCCATGCTGAGAGAGGCTTGTGTCCCCACCTGGAATTGAACCAGGGACCTTTCGCTTCAAAGGCGAAGGGATCTGTCCTCTTCTCATCTTTCCCATCACCCTCAGGGAAACCTTCATTTTCTTTACTCTCTTCACTTGTATCCTCCTCTGTCACATCATCATGTTCACTCCCCCCTCTACAAGACTGAAGCATACAGGATAAATAGTAACCTGTTAACCTTCTCTCAGCTTGATGCTGTTTTCATACTTTTTGATCCTCAAAAGGCACATCAGAGATCAAACCAGATCATCAAGGCATACTACAAGATTAACTCAAGTGCGCTTGTAGTTGCCCAGAATAAATTAGCTGTGCTCTTAAGGGAGTCTGTGTGCAGGGTCAGCTAAAATATTTTGCACCATTTGTAAGTGGCGAGAATGGCATCAGAGGTTCATCTGAGGGCCTCCACTATTTTTTGGAATCAAACTTCAGTCACCCAACTGATTTATTCAAGCACTTTATATGTGATATGAATTACTTATAAATAACAATAATAGAAATGTCTTTTTAGGCTTGTCCATTTGGTTGTTTGGGTTTATGGCTGTGATAAAAATGAACATGAAGTTAGAGCATTCAAAATTCAAAAACTCTCCTTACTTCTCCAAACACTCTTCTGTCCCATAAAGGATCTTATGTTGCTTGTTCACATTCAGCCCGCACCTCTCTGCCATTTTGTGGCCACATTTGGCTTTTGCCAGCCAGTTCTGTCATTACAGTGAATGTGTGCTGGCAAAGGTTGAGGTTTGTAGAGCTGAGGGAGGAGCAGCATTATTGTAGAATGTGGATTATCTTGAAATCTTTGATTTCTTTTAATTGTTTCTTTGCTTGGTTGGTTTATTAAGACTTGGGAGAACAACTTTCTAAAGGCAAATAAACTTATGATTTGTCAGCATGTGATTGGGGTCATTGCCCGTGATGACTTAGACTTGACCTAACTAGATGTTTATTGGCCTTTTCCCCCATTAGAACCAATTCTATTTGAATATACACAAAGATTCACAATTGTGTGTATATATATATATATATATATATATATATATATATATATATATACACAAGTAAAATAAGTGGAAATTAAATAAAAACTCATGAAAAGCACAAAAATACTTTAAGACCAGTTCTTTTCAGAATATGACCCACCAGACATAGGCCGTATCAAAGTGAAGAACAAAACCAAGAGCAACAGAACAAACTGTACAATTAGTAAGATAAACAGCAATACATATCAACACATGGGAATTTAAAATACCTCACAAAAATGTACATTTGTATATGAAAGACCTGTTGCAGAAATGAAGAGGAATAAAGCAACACATTAGGCCCTCTGCCAGGGGAATCAAAACCAAGGCCTGGTGAATAAAGGTGGAATTAATGGAAACATATTCTCATGATAATTTTGATACATTCAGCAAATAAATTCTATTGAATGCAATTAGATTGTCCAGTTATATTTGCTTTGCATTTGGTCCTCAAAGAAAGAGGAGCTCACACAACGCAAATCAGCAATAATATTTAAAATAATCACAATTTTAGAACTATTATATACTATCTTATATATTATCTTTCATATATATTTTTCATTAAGGCAAAGTTTTAACAATGCTTCACGTAACAGGCAAAAATCACACCATATTATAAATACTCAAAACCACGGTGGAAAGTCATTAACAGAGGCAAAATCCATGAAACGATAAGAAAATATAAAAAATTATAATAATATCATCATTAAAATACAACAAAGCCTTCAAATTATATGCCTATTATTATATATCATAATAATATTCCTTTATTTATTTTATAACATCATGCGTAATCTTTCCACACACAAGTCTCAAACTGGTAAACAAATAGTGAAAACCGAACACGCAGACTCAGAGCAGACTTCAGTAGATGTTTATCTTGTAGCACCAATCTGTGGATCACTGCTCACGAGTTGTAGAGCGATGTCTGACGGCAGCCCGTAAGACTCCAGAAAGCGTTTAATCTGAGAGGAAAAAGGAACAGTGAGCAACCATCACTGCTCACTTACAGCCTAAAATCTCACGTTTTCTGTAATTCATGTTTGTTAAATTGTTTTCTTATGAATCTTTACAGAAAATATCCTAATAACTGTAACAATTAACAACTTTCCCTGAGTGGTTGGGTGCAGTTGCTTGATGCTCTGATTAGGTCAAAAACAGACTAACCTGAATTAGGAAGGTATCCACATCGATTTGAGACAAGTCCAGCAATGTGGCAATCTTCACTTTTAGAGCTGCAATATCTAGAAACACAAACTCAACATTAGAATGATGATCAGAAGAAATGGTTGGCATTTTGTTGCTTAAATGACTCAAAATCAAGACCGTATTTCAGAATTTAATCCAGTCATACTAAGTGCACAAAGTTTAACTAGCCTAGCCTTTATCTATTAACACAGTTAGACTGTAATACTCTGACAAAGCTCAAAATTGGGCATTCTGAGTTTGGTGAGATCATTACAGATGACTGAACTTTAACCCTGTAAGCCATAGTTTAGCAAAACACAATAATGATCCCGTAGCACCAAAATGTAGCACTGTGAAATTTTTTCTATAGACTGTGTGTTTTGTATGTCACATTAGCAAGCCTTTAAGTTTTTGTGGAACAGAATTAAAATGAGAATGGTGCCACATGCTCCATTTTAGATTCTCCATCTTTCTATTGGCAGTTGGTCAGTGTTGTCAATGCTAAGGGCCAATGTTTAGCAATGTTAAACTACATTGTAATGAACAGAAATGATAGCACTGCATTTCATTCTTGATACCCTAAAAATGATTAGTCTGACTGAATGTATGTAGTTGGCAAACATTATTCTAAATTGTTCATACTCACAAGCTGGTGTACTGGCTGGTGGTGTAGTATATATAGTTGTAATAGTCTGTGGATGGGTCGAAGTTGTTGCTTCGGGTGTAGTAGTTGGTGGACTAGTCGACGTTGTTGCTTTGGGTGTTGTAGTTGGTGGACTGGTAGGAGCTGTTGTTTCAGATGGTGAGATTAATGATGCTGTAAACAGTCAAAGTAGAGATTACACATGAACTGCATCAATCTAGAAAATCAGCTGTGGATTTTAAAACATCACTTACCCTTTCCAACTGTCACAATGACACATCGAAGATCAGAGTGATACTTAGTTACACTGAGGAAATAAATCAGTAATAATTCCATTAATTAAGTAAGCTATACAGTAAGAAAGTCTTTCATTTTTCTATACAACGTACACTATGTCTACTTGCAGGTACACAGCCTACATCCATAGTCCTCCAAAGCATGTTAAATAGCTCAGTTGATGTGATGGTTTTGCCCCTTTAGACACTTAAACAACAGAAGTAGTAGTTGACCTTTAGAATATTCACAACTAAATAATTACATGTTGTATTTTATTGCATATTCCTTTGGTGCAATGACAATATCAAGTCTACAGTCTTTTGAATCTTTATTGGAAATTCTTGTCAGTGAGGCAGGGTTTCAGTAGAGTTGAACCCTTCATAGTCATGTCTTAAAGGAATAGAACGTTAAGTATTTTGTTTATTGGACTCTAGTACTGCGAACAGTGTGAACTAAATAATGATTTTGATATGCTAGAAAAGATAAACCATGAATGCACTAATACAAAGTGGGGAACTTAAGTTGCTGCGGCATTGTCATCTTAATAACTTACACAGATTCAATCACGGGGCTTTGAGGCTTAAACAATTTTTGCTCTTCAAATTAGACCATATTCTGCCCAGTTAGTGTTAAAGGTTTTAAATGTGGGGGCTGAATTGACCAGTGATGTCTCTGACTGGTGTTTTGGAATTCTTTTACAAAGCTACTAGATTCACCTGTTACTAATGTCTTTAATGACTTTTGGTTTTGTGTATAAGTCTGTCTTCATATTGCCTGAATACTATCATTATAATATCAACAGGTGAAACTATTTACTGGAAAGAAGGCTATACATCTTGTGCCCTTTCATGGGTGAACAATAGATGCAAAGGGAAACACCTGAGCAACAAGTTAAACCTGTTAATCAATCAGGACTCTCTCAGAAAGTCTCTATCAAACAGATGTACAGTCATGTGAAAAAGAAAGTTACCACAGGACTACATGCAGCCATAAAAAACTAAGTACACTCAATAAATCAATAGCTTGTAGAGCCACATTTAGTCACAATAAACTGTTTTCTGTATAACTTTGTAAGTCTCTCACATTGTTGTGAAGGAATTTTGGCTCACTTTTCTTTACAGCATTGCTTCGGTTCATTGAGGTTTGTGGGCACAGCTCTCTTAAGGATCATCCCAAGGAATTTGAATCAGGTTGAGGTCTGGACTTTGACTGGGCCATTGAAACACCTTGATTATTTTCTTTTTCAGCTATTCTGTTGTAGATTTGCTCATGGTCTGTCCATTGGTCTCTCCTTAACAGTCATTATAAAGTGTTTGGGGTGATATATTGCATTAGGTTTTCACTACACATGCTGTTGTGCATTATGGCTAAAATCTCCACTTTAATCTCATCTGTCCAAAGTACATTGCTCCCAAAGTTATGTTATTTTTTCAGATGCAATCTTGTAAACCTAAATCGTGCTGCAATGTTCTTACGGAGATAAGACTTTTTCCTGCAGCCTTCCAAACAACCAAACTTGTTTAGTGTTATGTAATTGTGCTGCAGTGAGCTTGAACATTTAACATGCTAACTGAGGCCTGTATAATCTGAGCTTTAACTGTTGGGTTTTGTGTAATTTATCTGAGGATTACACCTGTTTGGCCTTGGGGTGAATTTGATGGGATGTTAACTTCTGGGAAGATTGTGGCATTGTGTTAAAGCACACCTAAACACAAAGACTGGAAGGCTATGAGAATTTGTGCTTTTATAGAGATGGTCACACTGACTGATCAGGTAATCAAGTGCATTTGACTAGCAGCATCTGGCTGCTACTTTGTTCTTCTCTGGTGCTTTCTGAAAATTAAGGACCATTCATTTCAAGTTATGCAAATTCATTTTGACAGATATAGTGGCAGATCTGATATTGGCTCACAGTCTTTGACAGCTGCTGACAGTCAAACCATTCTCCACCTCTTAGCTGTGCTCTGCTTAACAACTAACTTCCCTCAGTTTGGTTTCTGTCCCTCTGCTTTCTGTTTTTTTCTTTTTTGATACCCCAATTTGCATTTCTAAGGAGACACATGCGTCAAGTGCACTTGTGGTCACCCAGAATAAATTAGCTGCAGTCTTAAGGGAGTCTGTGTGCAGGATTGACTAAAACAGTTTGCACCATTTGTAAGGAGAGAGAGTGGCATCAGAAGGCATCTGAGAGCCTCCTCTATTTTTTGGAATCAAACTTCAGTCACCCAACTGATTTATTCAGGCTATTTATTGTGATATGAATTACTTATAAATAATAGAAATGTCTTTTTAGGCTTGTAGGACCTTTCTGCCATTGCGTTCCTGGGTAATCAGTTCCACTTCTCCCCCACTATGATGGCCTTGATTGTTGTTACTGTGTGCTCTGTCAGGAATGAGTCAGAAAACTTCCTTTTCTGACACACTGTCAATTAAAAAGGAAAAAATGCCTAAAACACTCAACCTCCCTGTTAAGCATTTATATCTTTTCTTAGCTTGTATTTAACTTCTGAAACATGATTTGCTCTTTAATCGTTTATTTGGTTGTGTCATGGACCCACCCGCCTCTCTCTGTTCTCTCTCTCACGCTCTCTCTCCCTCCTCTGTTGGGCTGGGCTGGGATCATTAACCTTTTACCCCCACAGCTGTGTTTCCTTGCCATGCCTGCATCCGCACACCGGCTTCTGTTCCTGGCCACGGTCTTTTAAACCATGGAGGAACTTCGGTTCAGCGCTGGATCATTGCTTATGCTCACGTAAGCCGTTCTCAGCTCATTCAAGTTCTCGACTCAACTCATGAGCTCCGGTTTATGTTTGCCTGGTTGCCTCTGCCTCAGCTCTGACCTCTGCCTCTTCCGTCTCAGACTCACGCTGTTTCGCACCCACAGATTTGGAGCCACGGAAATCTGGAAACCACCTGCCAGCCCAGCCTGACCACCACCTTGCACACTGTCACAGTAGTTTTCTGGAAAACCTGTCTGTAAATAAATTCTTTTTAACACTGCTTCTGCATCGGATCCTTCTCTGGCCATGACAGGTTGCCTTTATTGAAACTGTTTGTATTTTCAGCCACCTACAGGCAAAAGGATTGACCTTTTTTTAATAATGCAGGATCACTTCTCATGTATAAGACATTCAAAATTCAAAAACAGACATACTTTAGAGCAATACTCAAGTAAAAGTAATCACTCTCCTCACTTCTCCAAACACCCTTCTGTCCCATAAAGGATCTTATGTTGCTTGTTCACATTCAGCCTGTAACTCTCTGACATTTTGTGGCCACACTTGGCTTTTGTCTCTGGATGTAAGTTTCACTGCCAGCCAGTTCAACCAGTTTGAGGCTTGTGGAGCTGAGGGAGGCACAGCATTTTTGTAGATTGTGGATTATCTTAATCTTTGATTTCTTTTAATTGTTTCTTTGCTTGGTTGGTTTATTAAGACTTTGGAGAACAACATTCTAAAGGCAAATAAACTTATGATTTGTCAGCATGTGCTAGGGGTCATCAACCATGATGACTTAGAATTTGTTGAACTGGAAGTTTATTTGAAATTTTTTTCCCAACACAAAACATTATATTTGAAAATACACAAATATTCACAATTGTATATATATATATATAAGTAAAATAAGTGGAAATTAAACAATAAATTAATTAAAAGCACAAAAAGTCTTCAAGACCAGTTCTCTTCATAATATGACCCACCAGACATAGGCCGTATCAAAGTGAAGAACAAAACCAAGAGCAACAGAACAAACTGTACAATTAGTGAGATCAACGAAAAATACATATCTACACTTAAGGATTTAACAATAGTCCACGAAAATATGCATTTGTATATGAAAGACCTGTTGCAGAAATGAAGAGGAATAAAGCAATGCATTAGGCCCTCTGCCAGGGGAATCAAAACCAAGACCTGAAGAATTTTTATGTTTTTTTTGGGGGGGGGGGGGGGGGCCAAGGGG
>VUQH01045482.1:0-10375 GCA_015106775.1 Etroplus canarensis | reverse complement strand
GATGTATGGTTTGGAGACAGTGGCACTGACAAAAAGACAGGAGGTGGAGCTGGAGGTGGCAGAGCTGAAGATGTTGAGATGTTCACTGGGAGTGACCAGGATGGACAGGATTAGGAATGAGTCCATCAGAGGGACAGCTCAGGCTGAGATGGTTCGGACATGTTCAGAGGAGGGATAGTGGACATATTGGACAAAGGATGTTGAAGATGGAGCTGCCAGGCAGGAGGAGAAGAGGAAGCAGAGCTTAGTTGGAGCTGCAGTTGTAACAGTTGCCTGCTGATGGAGCTAGAGAGACCTGCTGTGTTTCTGTGGAATCATCAGCCACTTTCAGGCTGAAAAGGGTTAAACCTCTGCGTCCTTGTCCCACTTCTGTTGATGATTATCTGAAGTGGACAAAGTCCAGTGTGGCACAGCTCAGTCGTCCTCCACAGCGTGGACACTTCAGCGTCTCATTTCCCCTCCTAACATCCACCGGGGGGACAGTGACCTCTGCAAGGCACGCTCAGGTCATCGCCTAAATCTAGATGAAGTGTCCAAAGGTAACATCGTCATGAAAGACAGTCTCATGCAGGACTTTCCTCTACAGTCCAGACCAGAAGTATCTGGACAGACTTAATGTTTCTCGTGTTTGTTCTGACTTCTGCGCTCCCCGACCTTTGGAGACTTTGTTTGGATGACTTTTTGTCCCACGCTGACCCAGGTCTGGACCCAGCTGAGACTTTTGCGTTGGAGCACGCCAAGTGTTTACAGCAGACAGCTGGGCCGCTGCAGCAGAAACCTGAGCCGGCTGCTCCACAGGGGTCACCCCTCCACCGCACCGACACTTCCTCCTTCTGCCTCCTGGTAGCTTTAAGGCTCGGGTTCGCGGTTTGTCACTGGCTCTCGGCGCTGTCAGTCACGCCCCCGGGTACCCGAGGTGACCTTGGTTACTGTTTCAGAAGTCACGCGGCGTTCTTAAAGAGACACTGCCGCCGCTGCTGAAGTGAGAGCAGTCCGGGCAGGACATGACAGCTGACGGCTCTGGTTCACCATAAAATCTCCTGCTTGCCAAGTTAGATATTAGTCATCTTCTCAGCACTTCAGTTCCCTAGGCAACAAACAAACAAACACAGAGGTGCTATCAAGTTCAAAATTCTTTGTGCTGCAGTAAAATCATGTGTGGCTGTTCTCTGAGGACTTACAGTAAGGTCTGACATGAAGAGGAGCTTTTATCAGGTTTAGCACCTGAGAAACCATGTTCTGAACAAATCTGAAAACTAAAATGTAAAGCCCTGCGAGATGTCAGAACGTTTTCACAGGACTCTCTGTGGTTCTCTGAAAGTCACTTGTGGAATCACCTTAGCAGCAATAAGCTGCAGCAACAGTTTCCTGTCTCACATGGCTGTGCAGGAATGTTGGCCCGCTCGTCTTTACAACGTTGCTTCAGTTCAGTCATTTATGCACAGCTCTCTTAAGGACCCACCACAGCATTTCAGAGGGGTCGAGGTCTGGCCTTTGACTGGGTCATTGCAATACCTTGATTTTTTTACCTTTTCAACTATTCTGTTGGAGATTTGCTGCTGTGCTTGAGTAAGGGGTGGTGTGTTGGTTTTTCCCCATCCGATGTCACACACATCCTTTATAAATGACACTGAAATGATAAATAAGAAATTTAAAATGAAACAAATCAACAGCATTACCATGTGACCAGCCCATTCTTTCTGGTGCCTCAAAGTTTTTCTCAGAGCCAAAACATCAGCCCTCCACCACCGTGCTGACAGTTGCTTTGAGGTGTTTGTGCTGATATTTTATGTTTGGTGCTGTGCATTATGGTCCAGCATGTCCACTTTGGTCTGGTCTGTCCAAAGGACATTGTTCCATTGTACCTCAAAGGTGAAATGACCTCAGTTTGGCTTGATCACAATGTCTCCCACGGTGGGAAATAAAGGAAGAAGTCATTTTCAAGTCTCGGCTGTAAACATAAAAACCACAAAAAGACAATAACTACGTCAGCCCAGAAAACAGAAACGATACAAGTCTGACAGTTTCTCTTCCTCCTTCTGAGCCAATAGGCTGAGCTGAACTCTTTCAAAGTACCAACAGACCATGAAGTCATAGTTACTGTCTCCATTCAGCATCAATCAATCTGCACTGAATTTTACATGATCATTAACACAATTGCTTAGTTTTACTTGATATTTTTCACCTGGGGGTCCGCACCCCGCAGTTTAACAACCGCTGGGTTAAGGTGACAGACGTCATCAGCATAGAAAGTATCCCTAATATTTTGTCCACTGCATGAACACACAGAGGGGCAACCTACGAATCTAAAAACAAATGCTAATGTTGCAAATCTAGTCCAAGTATAACAATGTGGAGCTGTGGCTCAGGAGGCAGAGCGGGTCGTCTTCGGAAGGTTGGAGGCTCAATCCCCAGCTGCTGCAGCCTACATGCTGACGTTTCCTTGGACAACATACTGAACCCCAGAGTGAGCCATCAGAGTGTGAATGTGTGTGTTAGTCAAAGGCATCTAAAGACATAAAATAAAGCACAGGTGATGGACTGTAGTAAAAAAGGCCCCTGCAGCAGTGGAGTCATGTGACGGTGACCCCCGATTATATTTATGTTTGTAAATATTAAACCTCTAAAAACAATGGATAAGAGTAATGATTTAGTTTTGTTATCAAGAGCGACACATTCACAGGATGGAGGCATCGGGAGCACTTTGGGGTTCAGTGTCTTGCCCAAGGACACTTCCGCACGTAAACTGGAGAATCCAGGGATTGAACTGTCAACCTTCCTGTTGGAAGGCAACCCACTCTACCTCCTGAGCCGCAGCTCCACATTGTTACACTTGGACTAGATTTGCAACAATAGCATTTGTTTTTAGATTCGTAGGTTGCCCCTCTGTGTGTTCAGGCAGTGGACAAAATATTAGAGATACTTTCTATGCTGATGACTTCTGTCACCTTAACCCAGCGGTTGTTAAACTGCGGGGTATGGACCCCCAGGTGAAAAATGTGAAGTAAAACTAAGAGTTTGTTGACGCGTTTGTGTAAAATTCAGCGCAGATTGATTGATGCACTTGTGGGATGTGAACATTTTTTCAGCTTCTGAAGTGAGGCGTCCCAAAAAAACCTTTATGAACCACACTCAGTCTTAGTAGATTGCTGCCCTCCCAAGTGAACTTTGTCTGCTTATTCCCAGAATCAGGACACTTTCTTAATCCCAGGGGAGAAATTGCATTTTGCTCCAGCTCCAGAGCTTTTACCAAAGACACGTTGCATGATTTACATTTCAAAATAACCCAGCGCACAAAGCAAGCACCATAAAGGCATGGCTGGATGAGTTTGGTATGGAAGAATTTGACTGGCCTGCACAGAGCCCTGACCTCAACCCCATCCAACCTTTTGAGCTGGAATGGAGATTTTGAGCCATGTCATGATTTCCCAGTAGTCAAGGGACCAGAAGACAGTTTAGGAGGCTCCGGTCCGGTCCACTGGACGTCTTTGGAAAATGTGAGAATTCCAAAGCAGCAGCAGAAATTTTACTGGATTTTTTCTGCCGCTTTAAAAGCTTCTTACTTACAGAGACCTGACCGCAGGAAGCAAAAAGATGAAGAATGACATTATAGAGTCTTTTTATTTTTAGTGTTCTGTAAAATAAAAGTTCCTGTTTTTTCATTACGTACGAACAGAGTCCACAGTAAGACATTTCTTAAGGTTAAACAGAACTGGGGCTGTTTTAATCAGACTAATCACAGGCTGCTGTGGGTTAATTTACATTAATATATACGTGTTTTATTTAAAGGCCAGTTTGTCAGAGGTAGACTTCCTGAGGTCTGACGTTCTGTGAGGATGGTCGTGGCGAGCTCGTAGCTGTGGTACTTTAAGTCATCCACAGCTCACCTTTACGTTTTTACACACTGGACAATTTCAGCTTCCCGTCACAACCTTTATAGTTTTAATACTTTGTATGTAACTAAATAAACTGCTAAAAGTTCAATAAACTACGAGGAAGTTGAAAATCATTTTCTCCCACATATTTTTCTACATATACAAATATCACAGCTTTTATCCCTCAAGAGCGTCAGTGGCACAAAGTTACACAAAATCCTTTCAAAGCACAGAAAATCAGCTTTGAGTTTGCATCACTTCATTTCTGAGATTTTTATAAAGTGTGCAAAACAAAATAAAATCGTATTGTTTGTAAAACGTCAGCATGAACATCAAAGCAAAGTTTCCTACAGTCTGATCAAAGTTAAGTGTTCCAGGAAGACAAACGTCACTGTTTAACTGCAGCTGTGATAGGACTACAGTTCTAAACTACAGTTCCCATGCACATGACATCACTTCCTGTTGTAGCAGCGAGTGGGGCGCATTAAAAGTTCGCGGTGACAACACGGCGACGTATATTCCACCACAGGAAGTGCTGTGAACAGCCGATTAGATCGATAAATCATCTGGATTATAATGTTGATTTCCACAAACCCGTCAGCGGACGTACACGGCGCTCTGCGACACGTGTGGGAGTAACTCCTCCAGTTCTACCAGCGTTTAAAAACAGATATGCAAATGGGATCACCGGCGCTCCCGCGGGTCTTAAAGGGTTGCAGTGGAGGTGCTTCTGTGAAGAGACAGTAAACCGTCTGAGGTCTGTGAATCCAGAGGATCCAGTGCGATCCATCCTGATCCAGTCGGTTTTACCGCCAGGTATCCACACCAGTGAGTGGGATTGTGAGTCCTTGTGCGCTGCGCGGGAGTTAACGGCGTTAGATGTTTCAATCAGTCGTGCACATTGATACATTTTTTAAAGTATTTGCCCAGAAAGTGTTGCTACAGGTTCCTTTGACTTGCTGCAGCAGCATTTCTTTATGAAATAGAAAAACTGAGCCGGGTTCATGAAGTTTCTTCTGTCAGGGATTAAATATGCAGCTGAACTTCTGTACACCGAACAGAGGGGAACGACGTGGAGGCTTTCAGGTCGTTTCCACCCACTTCAGATCTCAGTGGGCTGCATGTGGCCTCTGAGGTAAACTGAGTTTGAAAGCGCTGGTCTCAGTACTTGTTAGTTTAAACTCTTGCACGGCGTCTTTTCATGTAATCTGTCTGGGTTTCTGTCAGATCAGATACAAGTCGATGATGACTGTGAGAAAGAGCAAACTGAACTTGAAATCTCTTCCACAGTGAGAGTATGTCGTGGAGTAAGTGGGCAGTGCTGGAAATGACAGATTTATTAGCCGTTATCAGGTAAACAGGAGGAAACACCTCGAGAGAATCAAGCGCCAAATCCCCACTTTGGGAGGATTTTTCTCATCGTTGATGTGTGCGTATCGTTCCTGTGGAAAACTCCGGGACATCACTTCACTCTTCGCTGGAAAATATGAACATCACAGAAGGAGCTGTACTGTTCCCTCTGGCTCCTGTATGTTTACAGAGGAAGGAGCACCTGAGGGAAATCAGTTCAGCAAACGAATCATCAGACCATCCAACCATCACTTCCTGGCACCACTATAAGCAGTCCTGACCTCTGGTGGGTCTCAGTACAGGCCTATCAGAGACCACAGGCGTCAGGAGGCCCCTGACCGGGGCGTGGCCCTCTGGTGCACTTCAGGGATGGTTGCAGGAGGGATCTCCTGTCAGGTGGCATCAGCATGGACACATGGGGAGCGATACCGGTGGATCGTACATCAGGATGTCCTGCGGTCAAACATGGTCATGATGCCAAGCCACAGAGAAGAAAGTCAAGGTGCGAAACCATCGTCTGACGAGACGGGTGGAGGACATGGAGCATTTATCGTCCATTTTGTCACATTTGATTGGCTTTGTGTTTCTACCTTTAAATATTGAACTCGAGGCCTGCCAACTCGGGCCCTTCCGTGTGGAGCTTGCATGTTCTCCACGTGCTCGTGTGGGCTCTGTCCGGGTGCTCCGGCTTCCAAAGACGTGCAGAGCGGTTCGGTTAACTGGCAAGCCTAAACTGACCGTAGGTGAGAAGGCGAGCATGAATGTGTTGGCTCTGCAAGGAACTGGCGACCTGTCCAGGGTGTACCTCACCGTTAACCCCCGAGACAGCTGGGACAGGCTCTAGTGTCCCCCTGACCCTGAACTGGATAAGTGGAAGAAGATGGATGGATGGCACCCTGGTTACATCCATCCTGTGTATGCCCTCAACATGGCAGTCAAATCAGTTGGACATAAAAACGCTTTGTCTCTGACAAAGTTTGAGGTCTGTGGTGAAACTGTGGACCCAGAGTCCGAGTGGTTATGAAAGGACTTATAATATAACAACAAATACAAATGAGCCAAAAAAATCAGCACGAAGACACAAGACTCACAAACTGATTCCAAAGTAAGAAGGAATGTACATAAAAACATCCTGTAGACACACAAAGGAGACACAAAAACACGCAAAACTGTCCCTAAGAGACACACAGCGCCTCCAAGAGAAAAAAGACCACAAAACAAACCCCATACTGTGGACCATGGATAACATGCATGGGTTTGGGGATTTGGACTGCTTCCTGTCCTGCACTCTGCTCTGCTGCCGCTGCTTTTCACTAAGACTAGTTCTCTCATATCTTTCCAGAAAGTTCCAGTTCTGGCCAGCCGAGCCTTCAGCAGCTCCACCAGACAGCTGAAGAATAAGGTCCCTGAAGCCCAGAAGCTCTTCCAAGTAAGACAGGATTCCTCTCCTGGTCTTGATTTATGCGTTTAATAAAACCTGGAAATGCAATATAATGTTGATGGTGATGGTTATGTTAGTTACTAACATCCACAGCTTCTTCACGGTAGTTCTGCAGTCCATTCCTGAAGTACTAGAACAGCAAGGCCAGCGTATGTGAGCTGAACAGATGACTATGAGAAGAGAGATCAGAGTTTCACTTTCATCCCCTGGTGTTTTCATCTACATATCTGGATATATACAGTGCTTATCAGACCGCCTGTCATAAAAACAAGACCATACAGCATCATGAAGTGCTTTAATGCAGAGTTCTCTACGTTTTATTATTTGAACAGGAAGGAGGAATTTCAAACTGAATTCATTGTTTATACCCACATTTGAGCCGGCTGACTTTGGTAATCACCAGTGCTGTTAATTGAGGGCAGCTGTGGCATAAATCTTACATTGGGTGGTGATCTTATAACTTTGTGAAGTGTTGGACTGCATCTTCAACTGCAGAGCGAAGACAACCTCTCGGATATCTCGTTACACATTAGCATCCACATATTGTTATCATCTGCTTTCTATGCTTATACAGGAGGACAACGGGCTGCCAGTCCACATCAAGGGAGGAACCAGCGATGTCTTGCTCTATCGGGCAACAATGACGCTAACTATTGCAGGTAAAGAAGCTGTACAAGAATATAATATAATATAATATAATATAATGTAATATAGATACAAACAACTTCAGTTGTCTATGGTGGCCCCAAAGGACAAAACATGGTGCAGAAGTGAAAACAAAAATTTAACATATATGTGAAGTAGTTTTGAAAAAACTCATAAACAGCAGTTTTATGTCACGTCCAGGGTTTTTTGGCATTCTGATGTTGTATGCTTTTTGAATTTTGATTGTGGTTTTGTGCTATTTAGCTTTTATGTTCTGTTTATTGCTTCCCATGTTTATGTTGGAGCTTCAGTTGTAACCCTGCCTGTATTTTGTTTATTAGTTCCCCATATGTCTCCCACACTGTTCTTCTCTTTTGTTGAGTTCAGTCTTGTGTCTATGTTACTCGCTTCCTGTGCTCCTCTCCCTCCTGTTTCTTGTGGTCTGAATGCAATGCAGAGCAGCTATTAAATCTTTACTCCCACAGAGGTTGGTTATCTTATTAATGACATTTCTGCCTCACTGTATACTACTCTAGATACTGTGACGCTGAACAAAAAAGCAAAAAGTCGGAGAGGATTTGCTTCTTGCTATAATTCACAAACGCATACCTTAAGACAGATAACATTTAACCTCAAAAAGAAATGGAAGACTTTTGTCTGGCCTGGAAAATATTCTGTCAGTCTATAAAAAAGCTCCCATAAAACTAGGACATCTGACTATTTGTCACTGATAGAAGAAAACAGAAACCTCAGGTTTCTTTTAACTCTGTAGCCAAGCTGACAAAGAGACACAGCTCTGTTGAGCCTTGTATTCCTTTAAATCACATCTGTAACTGAAATTCATGAATGGCTTCATGAATTTCATACAGATTTGATAAAACTATTTGGTTTAGATGTTATAATCTACTTGGTTAAACTCTGAAAAAGATTGTGGTTTGGGTTAAAATACTTCCATTCACACCAGTAATTCTGAGCATTGCATTTATGTTCTCTACAGGAACCTGTTACTCTTTGTACTGGCTGCTCATCGCCTCGTTTCCCCAGAAGAAAGCATAGAGGAAAAGGAGGAAGACAGTCTCGGGCTCAGCCTATTACATGAAGCGCAATGCCTGGTTCAGTCTAACACTAATATTTGTTTTGTGTGATTCTACTTGATTTTATCTCCAATCATCTATGTATCATCACGATAAAGAGTAAATAAAACTGAAAAAAAAAATTAAACTTCAAAGTTTTTTTTTTCGTGTGGCTCTGAGGTCTGATTGAGAGGAAATTTCAGAGGTTAATTGGCTAATTATAGTCTTATTTTGACAAGTTAGCCTTAAGATTCTTTTGTTAGCTCATATTAGTGCACTGGATACGACCCACAGCTCAGCTAATGCTGGAATGAGTCAGTAAACCAAATGTGCAGATGATCAACAGCTTCACAGATCAGAGAATATCTGGGTGTTCTTTTTTGCCCTGAAGGGGAGCTTCGTCTGCATTAGCAGTTCCTTAGAAAATCCTTCCATCGATAGCTTCTCATTTTACCATCAATCAAAAGCCATTTCAGAACTGACAAGAACTGAGCCTCTGCAAGAGAAGAAAACCCCCTCAAGACCAAAATCTCCTCACTTTTTTCCAAAGAGAATTACCTCATTATCATTGAATTTTCCAGTTTATTCCCAACACGAGATCCTCTGCATCATATGCACTAGATTACAAAAGTAAACACCTGGGAGTATAGGAGACATCTAAATTTTTGGGCGACTCTCTCAAAGGTAATTCTAGGGCTTTTCCTGACCGCTGGGCCTCTGTTTTGAGCATCAGGCCTCCAGATGCTACCTGCATTAACAGGTGACCGAAGGGGGAGGAAGTCAAGAGCGTTGTGCTGCTCTGTAGGAAATAATCATGAGAACCGAAAGAGATATCAGAATCTGAATACTTTACTAATCCCAAGGAAGAGATTTCATATGTGTGGGAGAAAATAAATGATTAGGTAAAATTAAAGGGTAGAAAAGCATAACAGGGAGGGTAAGTACTTTCCACTCTCATGTATGATGTTTCAAACTCTTGTCTACACATCTAGTTTGATTCAAGTAATTCAATTTACAGTAATTACAGTAATTCAAGAGAGCGTTATTGTCATTTCAACCACATATAGCTGACGCAGAACATAGTGAAATGAAATAGCGTTTCTCCAGGACCTGGTGCAACATATAAACCTATGACATGCGACAGAGACATATGAAAAACAGAGCTAGGACTAGGTTTTTGGTTTTTTCCCACAGTTTAAAATTTAAGTTTAAAAGATTTAAAAAATAAATAAATAAAGTGCAACGTGTGCAACATGTGCAATAGTTACAGAACCTGCAATTATGCCGAACATCTTGGGATTTGTTGTCTTTTACATCTATGGGCTCTTTGTCTTGTGACACAACAACCTCTGGATGCATCCCTACAGGAACCCAAAGATAACCAGACAAAACACATTTAATATTTCCCAGACCAGGACCAATGACTTTATATGACCCAGATCAGATCTAGACAAATGACATTCAAAGCTTCAGACATCATCTCAAGTTTACTTCATGCTTCATTGGTTTAAAATGTTTTGAAGCCGTCTGGGGCGGGGGGCCAGGAGGAGAAGTTGGCCATCTGGTCTGGGATGTGGGGCCTCCCTGCTGCTGCAGGACAGGGGATGGTCTGCTTGTCTCCACCCCAGAACAAAAGGGAACATTTCCTGGGTCTGGGGGCTGATTGCCTCTCTGGGGGTGATGGTTCCTGGACCTGGGGGGTATAGAGTATGGTTGGGGAGTGTGAGTGTGTGTACAGTGTTCATTTCTGTTTGTCTTCATGTTGGGCGAGTGCTGAGTAATTGTATATGTGTGCATGAGGGTGTGAATGCATGTTTGTGTCTGTGTATGCCTGTTTGTCTATGTTTATGTGTCAGGTTGGGTCTCAGACTCCACATCTCTGGGAACACCTCAGGCCCCCCCAGGTGTGGGGGCCTATCTCCCCCCACCACACTCCCTGCCGGTGGCTGATGCCCTCACCCGTTGGTGCATTGGTGGTTCTCGGTGTCCCG
>VUQH01045477.1:12524-26530 GCA_015106775.1 Etroplus canarensis | reverse complement strand
CCCAATGCAGGACTCATAGACAGGCGAGGTAAAACTCAAAAGGACTTTATTCGGTTCTGCAGCAACTACATTGCAGATCAAAGACACACGGATGAGAGCAGGATCGCTCGGGTGATGACAGGGAAGGTATGAGGGGATGACGCGACAGCGACAGACCGGGGAAACAGGACTAAAATAGACGAGGACGGAACCACTAATGAGGGACAGGTGGGGACGGCACACAGCTGGGACCAATTAAGGGCAGGAAGACACACAGGACGCAGAACACCAGAACAGAAGGTTTACCAAGCAAAACAGGAAACGACGCAGACCGGGACGAAGACCACTAGAGAGACAGGCCAGGCAGGAAACAAAAGGAGATCCCCAGAAAAGTGATAGACAATGGATGGATGGATAGAGGGATGGATGGACATGATAAGGCTTATCAAATCCCAAATCACATCCAATTTCTTTTTCCATGTAAAGACAGAATATTATTCCAATGCAAACTACAATTCAGGACATGCAGATACAAACACATAGACCACAGAAATCATTTTAGTATATGATGATCCAACCAGCTGCTTTGCAGTATGCTAAAAGAGAAAGAAAGGGGGGTTGGGAGGGAGCAGAGAGCAGTTGACAAAGACAGAGGGAGAGAGAGCAAAAGAGAGAGATATAAAGGGAGACATGTCTGCTCTTGTTGGTGTGCTGAGAGCTTTGAGTTGACTCTTTTGAACGCGTGATGAGGTAAATTCCAACCTCACGTCTGGAAGGAAGCACTTTACATGCACACACAGAGACATGCACGCACCATCATGTTCCAGCCTATTTCGCAGACTAGTACTTCTGATATTACACAAACACCACACATACACATACAAAATACACCCATAAACATAAGCCCACACACACATGCAAGATGTAAGATTCGAGTGAGGGCATAATTAACATCTTGAAAACCACACTAAAGAGTGGCAGCTATCCAACAACCTAATTTCCCACTTTCTCTTCTTAACTTTCTATCTAAGACTATAGACTGTATAGTATCGTATGGCTGGACACATTCCACTTACTTCAAAGACCTCTGGTGAGTGTGCATGATTACAGAGTGGGCTTGGTTTAAAGAGCCTCAGAGAGAAAAAAAATGAAGAAGGAGCAATGCAGAGAAAGAAGGCGAGAGAGAAAGCAGCTGAGTTGGTGGTAAACATCTGGTGGTTGTGGCGGCCTGGCCCTGACATACAGGGGAAATAGTTGCATTGCTGTTCCAAGATCTGCTCCCTCCAGTCTTTCCTCATCCGCTCTCCCCCACAGATCTAATCTAATGTGACTGGCTGTCTGTAAAGCTCCAACATGTCAATCAAGGCTGCCTACTCTGACTCTGTTAACAGAACTATTTAAATCAGAACAGGGTCTTTTTCTTAAATTCACAGACTGATTGTGTGTGACTACTGCACATACATTGTTTCCACACTTCAAAATCATGGTGAACATCATCTTGATTCTGAGTTACAGCCCATATTGCACAATTCATTTCTCACTTGCTTAAAACCTAAGCCCTTCCCTAACTCATCTGCTTCTCTTTATCAACATCTCTTCTTAAGTGATTCAAGCATATAAGACAAAGGAGCTCAATATGGTTTAAGACAGAGGTTCTCAAATTTTCATCAGTGATGTACCCCCTGTGAAATATTTTTTTCAGCCAAGTACCCTCTAAACAGGGAAAAGTGTCTTTGGTTGAAAAAAAAGGATGTAAAATACAGGACTGAAGCATCAGTGTCCGATTTGTACCTTTCAGTTGCTCCCTTGTATTCTCCACCAAGGAGTCGCCACAGCAGATTAATCTGCATTGGCAATTTGGCAGAGGTTTTACACCAGATGTCCTTCCTGACGCAACCCTCCATGGTGAGACGGGCTTCCGTCCCAACCTGGAATCGAACGAGAGGTCTTTCACGTATAAGGTGAATGGGTGTCTGATTTACTAAACTAAAACATTGCTCATCTATAGTGGTCTGTTTTGAACTATTTGGAGATAAAAAAAAATAATATTTAAAAAAAACAGCTAGAAATTTGTTAACAAAGAAATATTAAATTTGTGAATAGAGATTTGTGCACATAAAAATAATTATCAAGTTAAAGTTCCCTCTTTTGGGATTATAATAATTGTCCTCAAACTGAACTTGTGATATTAATTATAAACATTTTTCACAAAGAATCATAGATATAATCATGCAAAGAAAAATTTCGCAAAAAAGAAATCTTAATAAATTTATTAGGAGGATGCTCTCCAAGTTAAGGACAATATTAGACAATCCTTCACGCCCTCTATGTGATGTGATGGACAGACACAGGACAAACAGACAGACAGAGGACAGATAACTCCTTGTGACTCCTTAATTAATTTCATATTACATATTGTATGTACTGTTTAACTTTGGAGTCATTAATGTTACATACTGCAATTTATACAGACATGTTTATTTGTTTATTTATTCTAATCTTCATTTTCCGCTTTCACATTTGTATTTATTTATATCTAACTGAGCATCTGTAACAAAATGCAAGCCTCCTGGGATCAATAATGTACTCTGATTGTGATTGTGATTATGTATCAAAAATTGGACTGACATATTAAAGTTGCAACCTGTCAACACTGAAGAACATTGTTTCATTGAACTGAGCTCTTTTCTCTTACTTTTTAAAATGTTCTGGCTTCATGCCACTATTGGTGTCATGACCTCCGCCTCCTGGCCGGCCTGTCATGTGTTTTTGTTTTTGTTTTGTCTGCATGTTCTCTCTCCTCCCTCTTTCTCTCTCTCCCTATTGCTCTCCACGAGGTGTGGGGGCCCTGACCTAATTACCTGCGGGACTCACCTGGCAGTCCTGGCTGCCGCACCTGCCGCTCATCCATCTGGCCACCTGGAGAGCTGTTCTTAAGCCGCCAGATCATTGCGTGTGATTCCTGATGCTGCTGCCTTCCCTCGCCCTCGAGACATAGCAGCTTTCCCTCATTGCTTCTTCGCCTTTCTCCGATCTCTAACCGAGCTCTCGCCTCTGTCTGCCGCTGAGCCTACCTGTCGGCTCTGCCCTGCCTCTGTCCAGCGTGCAGACCCCCTTTGCATAATTAATAAAGACTGTTTGCTTTTTACGCCAGCGTCCTGCGTTTGAGTTCTGCTCATAAACAGACATGACAATTGGCTAATTTCTCAGTTTGCGGCGGTGTAAATCCCATTAAAACATATTCTTCTGAATACTGCCAGAATTTTGCCGGCACTGGTTTCCCCTTTTTGGGGTTTTGTGCCACTATGACTTAAGAAACATTGCTGCTACACTTAACCATGACGCCATTAGTGTCTTTCTCAAGGCAGCAGTGATTGACAGGTGATACTGTGTGCCAGGCTGGGATTTAAAAAAAAAAAATCTCACATAACCCCTGGAGTGCCTTCAAGTACCCCCAGGCATACAGTATCCCCATTTGAGAACCACTGGTTTAAGGAGATAAACTTATAACTTGTTGCTCTTCATTAAAGAATATGCCATTTGCAATTATATTTAAAAGTTTAGATCAGCAAGAACATGAAATCCAGAATGGGCTCTGAAGATCAGAAATTTTAACATATTTATATGAAAACTGGACAAAAACATTTGATATGTCAGATGAGAGGCAAACAGACCATTTCATGTGCTCTTAACTATTTCTGCCACAGGCAAGAATTTAATTCCCAAAAAAGCACAGAAATATTTTTCACTAGGGATTTAATTACTCAGTTTTAGTATTAATGTATCTCCCAAAATATTTCATCCATTTAGGCTGTTACAGTACTGTGCAAAAATCCAAGCCATCCCTCATTTCTTTATATTCTGCTAAGAAAATGTGAAATGGATGTAATGATTGATCAAGACATGTCCAAACATAAATGTAAATACAGTAGATGAGGCATAAACAGAGCGTGTCGAATTCTGACGAGCTTGAAAGTCGATACTTGGTATGATCACTTTTGTTCTTCAGCACAGCCTGAACTCTCTTAGGCAAGATTTCTTTTCCTTCAGGAATACATGTAGTTCCCTAAGCTTCTTGAAAGCCATCCCAAAGTGTTTCTTTGGGTGTTGGCTGCCATTAGTTGCATTCACTGTCAAGATGATCCCACACTGGTTCACAATGCTGTGGTCTGGGCTCTGGGATTCCAGTCCATGACTGACAGAGTTTCTAATTCTGTCCAGCCTAGTCACCCCCAGTGAAAATCTTAGCATACCAATGGCAATTTGAACTGAAAGTTTCACATTTGAATTCATCATTCCACAAGACCTGTGGCCACTGATTTTCAGTCCAGTTCTTGTGTAATTTGGCATGATACAGCCTTTTCTCCCTATTTCCCTTCCTTATGAATGACTCTTGACAGCTGACCTTCCATCGACACCATTTCTTAAGAGTCTTTGGAGAAGGGTAGGATCAGATTGAGGAGACAAAGAAGAAACTAATGACAAACTAAATACAGACAGACACTAGAACTGAGGCAGAGGACACCTGGAGGGAGCTAACAAAAGTCAAAACACAATTGGAGGCTAGAACTGAGAAAAGGGGACTGAGGCTTGAATACTAACAAAGTATACAGTAATAAACAGCACTGAGAACTAAGAGTCCTGAAACCATAAACAGGAACATGTAAAACTAGAATACAGAAACCAAGGACAGAAACTGCACAAAGAACAGAAAGACAGGGACTCAGAATAATATGTAAAGAAACCACAAGGGAAGCTGGAATGACTGAAAAAAAACCCCAAAACTACATGAAACAAGAACCTAGGTACATGAAGAATAAGGAAAGCAAAACATCTAGGAAACTGACAAAAACTTAGAACCACTGACCATGATAGTTTCCTCAACATTTTTTTAGTGACACACTACACACCATGCTGAGATGAGATATACCAATTTTTTTTGACAAATAGTTCTTTGGGAATCACCTTACTGGTGCAGTAATACTTGTTTTTTAGTTTATTTTTCATGTATTAAACTAAAGAAATTATCTGTTTTTGTGACAGGCCTCTGGTAACAAAGATACAATTTAAAAATGGTTCATTGCTAAGTTGTCTGTTATGTACAGACAATACTGGTTTAATCTCTGTGTTAGGTGCCTTTTTATGCTTAAATGATTTATTGGTCAGTGTCAAGTGGTTTAACAATCAAAAGGAAAAAAACAAAAAACAAAAAAAAACATTTCTCTACAAAAGGTCAGGTGCAAGAACTGAACTTAAAAAAAGCAGCCAGTTTCCAAAGAAAAACTTTGAAAGACCTTCAGAAAGCCTGGCAAACTACTGCTTAAACCACTTTAAATGACAAGAAAGTCTTGCTCCTTGAAAGCAAAATATAAAGAAAGAAAGAAGAGGTGGCTGAAGACTTTTGCACGGTATTGTGTTTTTGTGTAAAAGTTGGTATGTTTTGCACAGTCTGGTGGCTTTCATAGCATATAGAACATGATTTTTAAGTGTGCATGGTACAGTGGTTTTATTTACTGAAATACAAAAAAGGCTGAGCCAGCATCTTTTGAGGAGAGCAGCTCTGAACATTTTGTCCAGTAAAAAGGCCAAAGTTTACATTTATCACAACAGACATCACATATCAAAGCACAATATCTAATTCCACTATGAAATGACTTACATTTTATTAAGAGGTAAAGATTTCCCTACACAGATTTTACTGTGACACTATACCATCTGGCTGTAAAGTGCGCCTTTATGGTCACACTAGGTTCACGAGATTTTAGATGTGCTGCAGAAGATTTTTCTCCTACAATTCACTGAGTTTACTTTTTTAAAAAAAGCTAATGGTTGGCTGTACACATGTGGTAATTGACTCAGTTCTGATTAAAAAGGTTACCTGTTAAAAAACAAAACTTTAATCAATATAACACAGTTCTTTTCAGTATTATTATATGATAATCTATAATTTCTGGTTTCCCACACTCTGTCTGTGCCTGCTGCATTAATCCTAAGTGGTATTTTTGGTAGGTAAATATGATTTGTCTTCTTGCCATATCAATTGCCCCCTGGGGATGATTAGTGTTTATCGAACTGAACTGAATTCCACTTAAGTCTTCACAGGCAGACTTTCCTGGTAAAGACCATATTTCTTTTGTTGGTGTCAAATTACACCGGTGACTGTTTTTTTAGAGCAGTTGCTGGAATGTGTGTGTGTGTTTGTGCGCATGCCAATAGACAGAAATGAAGAACTCAGGGGCAATGAGTGTATTTGGCTGAGAGTGCTTGCTTGAAAAAACAGTAAGGATTATCACTGGAGACAAATATGGACAAAACATGAGTGTAACCAATTGAACAGCTTGTTTTTGTTTTTGCACTTGCCAATGTTAAATGAAACAATGTCATGTCAGCTGAAGGAATCTTCTGATTTTTTTTTTTTTTTTTCAGTCTGGGACCCAATTAATGGAGCTCACTGTAAATGAAGCCAGTGAGGGGCTTGAAGTGCAGTGAAAGAATCACTGTGGAATTCCCTGTAACAACACCTCATAGCTGTAAAGCATGTGGTTCAAAGCTATATTAGTGTTTAGTTTTTAATTCATACTGTACTGCGTGATTTGCAATTTTACTCACATTTTAATCAAATTTCTTCTGTGCATTGGGAAAGTAAAGGAACTGTTATCATCAAATGATGGATTTGTGGGTTTTCATTGAAACTATTCAAATGATGTTTTTGCCTCCAATCCGGGTTTAATGCTCTTATCCTGACATGTATTTATTGGCAATAATATCTTTGTTTCAAGCACTAACTTGTAAATAATTTCCTGCTCAGATGAAAACTATTTGGTTTATGTGTGTAGCTGTGCTGTAGTGCATCCAGAGGAAGGAAGCTGAATGCATGCTCAGATATTGTATTGTTTAAGATATTGTACACTGAACAGAACAGGGAAAGTGTTTTATCCTTTTAATACCTTCATCAAATTCACCACAGATTTTTTTTTCAACACAAATAAGACCTTTGTTATTATTATTTCAAGCATCACTACTGATCCTGTTACACTTGTGGGCAAAAGGATGCTGGGTTTCAGTTCTGCCACCAGAGGGACTTTGGACTACTCTAGCAGGATGTCTAAGAGGTACTGGGACAGTTTTGATACACTCAGAATCTGTTGTTGGTAAGCTGATGTGAATTTGTTATAAGATAAAATTGTTTGTACAATTATAAAAGGTTCTTTTTTGTGTAATTGGGATTTATAGTTGATTTACTTGATGTTGTTGTTGTAATTTTTAGTTTTTGTTTTAGAAGGGAAAAAAGTGAAGTGTCATGCAAAGTGACATAGGTTGGGTAACAGGTCATTTGCTGCTGTGGCTTCTGCATTGAAAATATTCTCTCCCACCATGAATGATAAACTGGATTCGACCTTGTCTTTGTTTGTCTATGAGTTCACCCACCTTTCTCAGGTTACATAACCCTTTAGGGTAGATTTCTTAGTACTCAACAACCAATAAATACATTAAAAAAATTCTTGGCATACATTACTTTTTTGTGATTCTGAAATAAATGTTTATTTTTCAACTTTTTCATGTAATCACCAGGACAGTAAACTGTGGGGACACAAATCCCTCTCGCCATGAAAGGTTGAGTCAGGAAGACGTAAAACCTCTGCCAAATTACCAATGTGCACCCCTTGGTGGAGAATACGAGGGAGCAGCCAAAAGGTACATATGAGTATATATTCATTCTAATTGCTGAGCTCTATCAGAACAAATAAAAAATATACAGTCAAAACATACAGTTTGGGACACAAAATATACATAAAAGCACAATATGATGATTTGCAAATCTTATAAACCATGTTTTTATTCACAAAAGAACACAGAAAACATATCAAATGTTTAAAGTGAGACATTTTACTCTTTCGTGAAAAATACTAGCTCATTTTGAATTTGATGGCAGCAACACATCTCAAAAAAGTTACAACAGGGCCATGTTTGCCAATGTGTAGCATCTCCTCCTCTTTGAAAAACTGGTCTGTAAACATCTGGGAACTGAGGAGCCCAACTGTTGGACCTTTGGGAGAGGAATGTTGGAGGACTGCATCAGGAAGGGTATGCAGTATTTAAAAAAACCACACACATGCCAAAATTACCGTTGCAACCCCTTGGGGAAAATACAAGGAAGCATCCAAAGTAACATGTGCTGTAGATAATGGAATATTTAGAGTATTTTCATTATTCTGAAATTGCTCCAAAATTTGTAGAGGCAATTTCTGGCAGATGACTGAATTTCTGCCCATCTTTGCTTCTGAGAGACCCTGAGAGAAACTGCCACTCTAATACATATTACTGACCAACAAACTTGATTAACTGGAACATGTTCCTCCAGCTCTTCCATTTTAGTGCCACTTACTTTTCCTGCCTTTTGTTGCCCTTGTCATAACTTTTTTTTTAGTGTTGCTGCCATCAAATTCAATATCTTCTTCTTTTGGCTGCTCCTGATAGGAGTCACCATGACCGTTCATCTGTCTCCATTTCATCCTATCCCGTGCATCCTCTTCTTTCACCCCAACCTTCTGCATGTCCTCCTTCACTACATCCATGAACCTTCTCTGTGGTCTTCTTCTCATCTTTAGCATCCTTTATCTAGTATATCCACTATCCCTCCTCTGCACATGTCTAAACCATCTCAGCCTTGCCTCTCTGACTTTGTCTCCAAGCTTCTCAACCTGAACTGTCCCTCTGATGTAATCTCAACATCTTCAATTCTACCAACTTCAGCTGCGGTAGCATGAGACCATATCTGTAGCCAATCCAAGCTGCATAGATGCTCCTCCAGGATTGCACATCTATGTGTGCCGTTACAAGAAGGTTTGGTGTGTCTCCCAGCACAGTCTCAAGAGTATGGAGGAGAATCCAGGAGACGGGCTGTTACATGAGTAGAGCTGGACAGGCACGTAGAAGGCATCAGTCCAGCAGCAGGACTGTTACCTGTCTTTCTGGCAGACTTACCAGTTTGGGTGTTCTCTGAGGTATGCCAGTGGAGTTGTTGGATTTTGAACACAGGCTCCACTGAAAGACACTGTTCCTTAATACCACCATGGTGTGTGTTTCTAACAATTTGGTCAAAAACACACTCCATGGTGTAGCCTTCCGGAAGCTTATTTTGTAGGGCTCCAGCAGTCCTCCTCCTGTTCTTGTTGCACTAAAGATCAGATGCCAGTACTGGTGTTGGGTTAATGCCCTTCTACGTTCCTGTCCAGCTCTCGTCGTGTAATGGCTGATCACCCGGATGCTCCTCCACACTCTTGAGACTGTGCTGAGAAACACAGCAAACCTTTTTGTGACAGTGTGTATGGATGTGCCATCCTGGAGGAGCTGGACTACCTGTGAAACATGAATGAGCTGCAGCTATCATCTCATGCTACAAGTAGTGATAAAGACACTAACAAAAAGTGAAACTATAGAAAAACCAGTCAGGTGGGATAAGGAGAGAACAGCGGTCTGTGGCCACCACTTGCAAAACCAGTCCATTTTGAGGGGGTTCTCTTGCTGTTGTTGCCTCTCCAGTGGACCTGTTGTCACTTTCATTTGCACTAAAGCAGATGAAATTGATTCACAATGGCTGATGCTTCCTAACTAGACAGAATGATAACCCTGAAGTTTAACTGATTTTGTATTGTGCTGTGATCATTGAGTCTCCCTGAATTTTTTGAGCAGTACAATTGCCTGTTCTGGAGCATATTTATAGGATTCAGTAATTCTTAGGTTTACGCCTATTTGCACACAGTACACACTCTGCATAATATATGTAGTACTTTTTTAAAATGGTTCAGATCAGTGCTTCTAAGCTGTGGGGTAGGTCACATTGGTGGGGCATGGATGATCAAGGTAAAAAAGGAGATAAAAATAACAAAGATCAGGCTGTCCTTTATTATCTGACAATTCAGATTCCTTTTTGTTGTTTATAACTTTAAATCAAATGCAAAATAAAGTCCTGAGAACATAGCAAGTGAAAAAACATAGAAACAATTATGTATAATTAAAATAAAATAATAATGCTGGAAGTTCTGATACTACTGATAATAATAGTAACAGTAGGAGTTACTGTCATAATAATATTAAATGCTGATTAAAGACTATTGCACAAGGAAAATATGAAACCGAAGTAAATCTTAGATAAAATATTTAAATGTATTGTAAAAGCAGACAGAGCTGCAAGCTGGAAACAGATCACAGTCCAATGGCATATAGTGAAAACAGCAAGAGTAGCAAAGGATGCCTGTCCAGCTGTAGATTGTCTAATTAGTTTTAATAGTCTTTTGAAACATGAGTGATGATCTTCAGTCATAGTCCAGTTGCGTTCTTTTGGAGAAATTCTCTCAGTCCCCACAGAAATTAGAACTTAGTGAGCTGACATTTTTTATGTGTTTAACTACACACTTAAATTTTGTTAATAGTTATTTTCCCTGCTCTGAAATGATGGGGTTTCATGGGCATTTTATTCAAAGTAGGTGCACAGGAATAGTCAAGCAATTAAACCAGTATGTGATAGAACACACTGTACTTGGTGTCCACATAATTATTCATATTGTTTAAGATATTGACTATTTTTTGTTAAATAGGCAAAACAGATGCATTCTAATTAGTATATTGATATGATTTAAGAAATCTCCAGCATCTTGGTGTTGTTTGATAAATTTTAAATTATATTAGCAAAAGTATTTGCATATTTATTTGAATTATATGTAAATATTTATCTGCTTTTTAATAGGTCAATAAGTCGTGGGGGGCAGGTATGGGCTCCTGAAGGTTCAACTGCATTTAAATGCCTGCTCTCTGCACGTTTCTGCGCAGCTCTGCTCAGCAACATCTCTGACTGCGATGAGACATTTAATTACTGGGAGCCTGTGAGTACTAATCTCTGCTGTCAGACATCCAGAAGTGCAGCAGTCTGTCATGTGGGATCTTCTGACATCTTTTCTAATAGTGATATCAAAATAATTTTACAACTCTTTCTTTTAACAGAGTGTAACCATTTGTCTTTTTTACCGTGTACTGACAGATGCACTACCTGCTCTACGGCACAGGAATGCAAACGTGGGAATACTCTCCACTGTATGCCATCAGATCCTATGCTTACTTGTGGTTACATGCCCTTCCTGCTTGCTTGCATGCCCATGTCCTACAGACAAACAAGGTAACTATCCCAAGTTTATTTTCTTACATGTGTTGTTTCTGTAGTTGTATATTAGGAATGCACCAATTGTTAAATTCTTGACCAGTGCTGATAACACTGTTTAAAGAACCATTTGGCTCAGAGCTGAACCCACTACAGACATTTTCTTGTTTCCCCCAATGCCAGGGAAACAAGGAAATTGTCATTTATAAAAGATAACAGCTCATGATTTATACAGTGTAACACAGCAAATAAAACACTGGCCACTTATAATTGATACACATCATCATATTTCCTAAAGGCCAGTAGTAGTAAACAAGGCTGATTTCAGCTGATGCAAAAGTTTGTCCTTGTGCATAGTTAAAATCTCCTAAGCTGACCAACTATATATTAACCCTAGTACTGCAGGACCTCAATATATTGATGTCCCAGTTAAGTTTCGTGCTGCCGGTCATTTATATATTGATCACTTCTGGTGTTTTCATTCACTGCCGGTCATCTAGCAGGTCCTATAGCTGGCGGTACTAGGGTTAAGATACTGTTCTGTATTCCCTTTTCTTACTAAAATAGGGAAACAAAAGTGGAAAACTGTGTTTACCTGCAGTACAACAGTGTCCTTATGTATTTAAAAAATCTGGACAAACTGAAAAGTTAAATATTCCTCCATGTGGCATCTAAAGCCATTCATGAATTGACAAATGCACACAGATGTGTGCAACATTATAGTGGAACATGTGCAGTAGTTTCAGGCTTGTGTTATGACTGTGTTTCAGGTGTTGGTGTTCTACTTTGTACGATGTGTCTTAGCATTCTCCTGCTGTGTCTGTGAACTCTATTTCTACAAGTGAGTTTACCCTCCTCTTAAATGCAAGGCATTTTAGCACTTTGGTGTTCACAATTTGGACTAATGCATGTAAATATGTATAATCATCTCTTGCAAAGCAATTTTCCTGCAGGGGATTAATGAACTTTTTGTGAATCAGGTATGATATGGAATTTAAACATTTGTCTTTTTTGTGTGTTACACAGGGCAGTTTGTAAGAAGTTTGGTTTGCATGTGGGCCGTCTGATGTTGGCCTTCCTTGTCCTGAGCACAGGAATGTTCTGCTCATCTGCAGGTTGGTAAAATTTAATTTTTAGTTAATTAGTTTTTCTCTTTTTTTGTCTTTTAATTTCTGGTACCTATCTGTTTGCCTCCATCCTAACCTTAGGTTTTTACATCAAACAACTCATTACAGAACTTTGCATTTCTTGCTTTTTTATTGTCATATCACTGGTTAAAAAAGAGCAGAACAGCCACATGAACAATGTGTACTGTTCGCTTTCTAAGGAATATTTCATATTCATGATTTACATTTTCATTTTCTTGTCTCCCCTGTTCCTATCAAGGCTACAGGAATTCGACTTTTTGGAGCTAATATCTTGAGAGAATGATACTTTTTTGTTTGTTTGTTTTCTGATTTAACCTACTTCTTGTTCTTTTTCCTCAGCATTCCTACCATCCTCTTTCTGTATGTATACCACCCTGGTTGCCATGACAGGTTGGTTTCAAGACTCAACACCGTTAGCCATCATTGGTGTGGCTGCCGGTGCTATTGTTGGATGGCCATTCTCTGCATTGATTGGGTAAATGCTGCAAATGCTGGCAATGTAGCCTTTAAAAATGTGTTACTTTAATACGGCATCTCTCTCCCCCTCTTTCTCTCCCCCTCTCCGTCTCTCTCATTAGGGTTCCAATTGCCTTTGACCTGCTGGTTTTAAAGAAGCAGTGGAAGAGTTTTATCACCTGGTTTATTATTGCTCTGCTTTTGCTGTTGGTGAGAATGTTTAACTACTGGATAAATGGATTTCTTTAGTGTTCCTACGGAATCATACATTTTGCTGTTATGTGTCATACAAAGAATTAAATAACAGATATTGTCATGGCATATATACCTATATTTGTCATTCATTCATTCATTATGAATTGTAGAATATTTTGAATGCTTTAATGTTTACACGAACTAGGTCTAACCTTCCCATCTGTGTATCTTGCTTGTATTTCTCAGGTACCTCTGGTGGCAGTAGACTCTTTCTTTTATGGCAAACTGGTCATAGCTCCACTCAATATTCTCCTGTACAATGTCTTTACACCACATGGGCCTGATCTTTATGGTAACTTACAAAAGCACACATCATTAATATGTCATTTTATTATTTTTTAATACTATGAAATCATTCATAAAAGCAACATTTCACTTGTGAGCAACATATGTTGTAGTGAGATACTTTGTCATATGATTTACATTTTGTCCTGTTTTGTCATATTTAAGCCACTTAAATACTATATATGGTATTCATGCTATAAATAATAATAGTATTATTTAATAATATTTATTGGACCTCACAGAGTGTACCATCATCAACCCTGTCAAAGTGTGTTTATGATTGTATTTTCCTTATTAAGTCCTACACACTAGCATAGGACCTTTATGCTTTAGCTTCTAAAATTATTATTCAGTGCTTTCTTTGATATTCTAAATTATTTGACCTTCTAGATTAAATACACTGTTATTATGTTGTTCCTGTTTTTAAAATGATCAGTACATGGACTGTGATAAGAATGACTAATTACCATGGTTTCTGTTATTTCACTTGCAGGTACAGAACCATGGCATTTCTACTTTGTAAACGGGATCCTGAACTTCAACCTGGTGTTTGCTCTGGCACTGTTTTCCCTACCTCTCACCGCTCTCATGGAGACACTGTTACACAGGTTCAATGGTGTGTTTTCCTGCACATACTCGAAATAAGTAAAGGTTGTCTTGGTGTGTGTGTGTGTGTGTGTGTGTGTGTGTGTGTGAGAGAGAGAGAGAGAGAGAGAATGACAGTGGTA
>VUQH01045477.1:2487-12504 GCA_015106775.1 Etroplus canarensis | reverse complement strand
TTGCCACAATTCTGTCTCTGAGCTCCTTGGGCAGTTCCTTCCACCTCATGATTCTCATTTGCTCTGACATGCACTGTGAGCTGTAAGGTCTTATATAGACAGGTGTGTGAACTTTTTTGATTTTGGCAAATGGCTGCAATGACACAAAGATTCAAAAATTTAAAGGGGTCTGAATACTTTCCGTACCCACTGTATGTGTTTAATTAGTAGAATACCCGCATTTACTGTTTTGTTATTATTATGAATTTGAAAAAGCAACCAAGAGAAAAAGCAGCGTTTGACTCTGATAGGATGTTAATATTCTACATGTTTTTTATTCAAAGAACAATCTGCATGTATTTTTCAGCAAATGATTTGAGATGGGAATCCATGCAGTGTATTTTAACCAGCAACCTCTGATACCATCAGCCCTTTCCTCCTATGTGGCCAGTGATGCAAGCACTTGAAATTTTGTCAAAGGGATGAGTGTGTATTCTTGTTGAAACAAATGCTGGCTAACTTTTTTGAATATTTACAAAGTTACATCAATGGAAATATTGACAAATGTGTTTTGCTTTTGTTCTTTTTTGCAGATACTTTAAAGTGCTTTTTTTTAATACTTTGACACATGGTCTTTGTGTGTGTGTGTGTGTGTGTGTGTGTGTGTGTGTGAGAGAGAGAGAGAGAGAGAGAATGACAGTGGTAATGATTCACTCAGGTGCTGTATTTTATCCTTATTGCGATGGTCCTCACCTGTCTACATTATTGGCAGATTAGTCTGAGAAGTACTGTCTTGAGTTAACTCAACTATTATAAAATGCCAGCAATTGATGCTATCCTTGACTTGACTTCTTGCAGTGTAGGCTTGAATAAAATATTAATCAATAATAACACATGTTTAAAGAGTTCATGTTTTATTATTTCACATCCTTGTATGTTTTCTGTAGTGCAGAACCTGGGCCGTCCGTACTGGCTGACACTCTCTCCTATGTATCTTTGGATGTTGGTTTTCTTCACTAGACCTCATAAAGAAGAGCGCTTTCTCTTTCCTGTCTACCCTCTCATCTGCCTGAGCGGGGCAGTTGCCCTGTCCTCATTACAGGTATAGTTTTCCATTTTCTAATGTTGGATTTTATATGTAAACACGCTTCTTTCTTCTTTGTTAGTTGATTTCAGTATTTTTAGGCCCATTTAGCCACAGTGTGCACGTACAATGAATTCAATTTTATTCCCCACAGAAATGTTACCACTTCCTGTTCCAGCGATACCGGCTGGAGCACTACACTGTCTCCTCCAACTGGTTGGCTCTAAGCGCAGTTGTTGTCTTCACTGTTTTGTCACTGTCTCGCTCCGTTGCTCTTTTCAGAGGTTTGTGTCCTCCCAGTCACCCTAAGCACCAGTATCAGGTGAGCGAAACTTTAATATAATTAAGACATTTTTGTCTGCGTATAGGCTACCACGCCCCTCTGGACCTGTACCCAGAGTTTCACCGCATCGCTAAGGATCCAACCCTTCACTCGGTCCCTGAAGGCAGACCTGTCAGTGTATGTGCTGGCAAAGAGTGGTACCGCTTCCCAAGCAGCTTCCTTCTCCCGCACAAGTCAGTATCCAGAAATTCTGCACAGGTTTTCAGTATCTAAAAAATATGTAAATAATGTTGCTAACAGTCTCTCTCTAATTTCCAGCTGGGAACTGCACTTCATTCAGTCTGAGTTTAAGGGGCAGCTGCCTCAGCCGTATGCCTCTGGTCCTCTGGCCACACAGATCATCCCAGCTAATATGAATGATCAGAACTTGGAGGAGCCAGCCAGATATGTATGTCTCTTGGGCACAGGCAGATTTTCCATTTGGGTAATGTAGTTAAGAGCATATAAATGAATTATGAATTGTCCACTCTTTGCAGGTAGATTTAAGACAATGCCACTACTTAGTGGACCTAGACATAGATGAAGAGACACCACTTGAGCCACGTTATTCAGCCAACAAAGACGAGTGGAATGTCATCGCTTACAAACCATTTCTTCAAGCATCAAGGTATTCTAACAAATACATATTTACAAAGAACTGGAACAAACATTCAGAATAAAATATATAAATTAAGGAGAAAGCATAATGTATTAGAAAGAAGAGATAAAAGAATATTCAGAGAAGAATTAAATATGAAGGATAATTTCAGTGTGAAGCAAATTGTTTACATATGGGGCATTTTTCTCTCAGGTCATCTCCTCTCTTCAGAGCATTCTACATCCCATTCATATCAGACCACCACACTACCTACAGGCGCTATGTTATCTTGAAACCACGGCGGCAAAAGCAGCCTCGTAAGCGGAGCCATGGCTGACCTTCACACTAAAACCTGTACAGAAGTACAAAATCCCAACAAAAGACGTCAGTCACCTCTTCTCAGAACAGCTGGTATTTGTGTGTCAGTGAGCATGTGATCTGAAGTATCTGTCTTATGAAACATTTGACGCTTTCAGACCTTTTAAAGAGGTTAATTCCCTGTCTACATGTCAGCCCTGCAAACAGACTTTCTTAATATCGCCACCCTGGAAGGTGTTTTCCATACGTTCATTTTTTGGTGACCAAATGGTATTTGGATGTGAGTGAAAGGTCAAAATGCATAAAAATATCAGCCTATGGTGGAAAAGACATCAGTCTACTTTTGAGCCTGTGTGTGTGAGAGAGAGTGAGTGAGAGAGTGTGTATGCATGAGAAAGGGAAAGTAAGTGGGAGTAAAGAGAAAATCAGGTGTATGTGGGTGTGCCTGACAGATATCAGCTTAACATTTTATTTTATTTTATATGTCTTTGTTGAACTGGATATCTTACAGGGGATACACGCAAGATTTTACATTAATTCAGCCCATGTAAGTGGACTGAATGGAAGAATTTTTCTGAATCATGAAATCTTTTAGTGTCTGGACATGAACAGTATCTTATTGTGTGCTCTGTTGGGTATGAGTGGGGAAGATAAGTAAAATCAAAGATGCTTGATTAAGTTAACTTAATAAAAACATGATTGAGTATGAACTCAAATCTGCTGTTTTTTTTAAATAATTGGGACAGTAAAATCACTCATTCTGACATGTTCAGTTCTCATATCATTTTATTTGAATATTCCTTATTTAACAAACATACAAACCACTCTCACTTACAGGAGAGGTGTCAAGGCATTTTACATTCTGAAAAGTAAGAATAATAATGATGCTATATTTTATATTTCACCTTAATATCATGCCATAATTTCTGGTCAGGCTGCAGGCACTGAAGCTGAATTGTAGGAGCCACCTTTCCACTTGTTAACATCGTTTTTTGCTGCCCTCAGAGTGTCATTGATAGTAGACTATTACACTATGGGGACATTCATGGATAGACAGTGTAATAAGTATATCAATTTAAAGCAATATAAAAAGACACGGGACATAAATATAACCTGTCCATGCTTCCTCAAGCAGTATCGGTTTATTGTGTTTTAATCTATTTGAGGTAGCCCGTCTGTACTAGGTTAACTTGGATGTGAATAAGACAAGTTTCAGACACAACAAACATAAGAATCCAAGACCTCACTAATCTTACCAAGCAGGGGCAGCATGACAAGGCCATGCAAACAGGCTGCTACATAAAAACATACATACTTTTATAGACAAAGATGCTCGAAAGTCCTCAGTCAGATAATAATAATGCAGTGTGTAGAAGAAAAGGTGAGATGATGCAAAACGTATGTGGTCAATTTAAGCTTAACTTATAAGCTTCTTTACAGGGTCATGTCTTAAACTGGATTATCTGCTCTTTCCAAAAATTTCCTGTGCATGCTTTTGCTTGTGGCAATTTATCTAAAATAATATAGGTTTCAGATATAAACAGCTGAAATATTTGAGGATATAAGGTCCGGAGAAATTATTGAATCTGGAGGCTTCCAGAGGAGTACTCCAAGAGTTTAGCATTCCTCTCCTATAAGACTGATTACTGTTGCAATGACCATTTTTAAAAAGGATGAAAACTGATGTAGCTTAACCTGAGAATTATTGAATTGTTGTTTCTTCTAGCCCCACACCTTCAGGTTGTAGTCTTAAGCTCATTACAACAGATTCAGCTGACATCACTTAAGGGATTTTATGCAGCTCCTTCGGGGCAACTGTAAACAGATTTTGATGCATAAAAGATTTTTTTAATGTTCACTCAGATAATGTATTTCCCCCTCCTTTTCTGTAATTAGTCCTGTTTTTAATTTATTTCTGCCCCATGTCCATGTAATGTTGAAGAAATATAAATAATCCTATGACCTTGTCTTTAGAACAGATTTGTTTCAGTGAAGGCTGTAGATCTGGATGACTCAGTAGCCTGGTGTGAATCATTTGAATGAGTCACATCCCAGAAAACAAATTTCAGTGAGGGCCATTATAGAGGAGGAGGCTGAGATCTTGCAGCGATATCACAAAATGGAGCACATCTAACTATTCCCATACATATATCCTCTTTAAATAAGAAGTTCTTTTAGTATTCCTAGAAAAAATTGTGTTTCATTACCACAAACTAACTCCAACACAGACCTAGTCTACCAGCAGACTACAGGTTGGATTGTAGGGCTAGCAACAAAATATAGTAATTTGAGTATGTTTTCACCTGATTTTCATCCTCTGAAGAGTGGCCCAGAGACATTTAAAACCATGCAATTTTAGTCATTATCTCATTCTGGTTCACACCTACACTGCTATACAATCAATAAAGGAGCTGTTGAGAGGATCAGTAGTTTTCCCTGTTTATCCATTCATGCTCATTGAAGTATCGCCTTCCACCATCAAGATTTAGGCCATTTCTGTAGCAATCCACATTTGCTTGGTAGGATTTTCGGTTTCCGTAGTTTCCAAGGCTGGTTTGGTAAGTGTCTTCCTTGCCATTGGTGACATATGTCTGATACAGGTCAAACTTTCCTGTATGACCTCCAGGCCTCAGTTTAGGATCATAGAGGTCACTCGCTGCTGTGATGGTGCCGTCATACAGTCCGTGGTCCCTGTATATAGTGCTGCCGAAATGCTCACTCTTCGTTGTACGACGACCCAGACTTCTGTCATAAAACTCTCTGTGCCCAGTGCGACCCAAACTGCTGTCATTAAGGTCCCGTTTCCCTGAGCGGCCCAAGCTGGTGTCGCAGAACTCCCGGGTGCCACGGCGCCCAAGGCTTAGGTCATTGAGGTCCAAGTTTAGGAAACAGCTCTCTGTGCTTGCAAGTGTCACAAAGCCGCTCTCTGTGTCCCGACCCCCTAAATTATCATAGTCACCAGTCGGTGTGTCAGGAGAGGAGCATAAAAAGGAGGTGTTTTTGGTGTGTGGGCGAGCCGACATAAGGTCATCATCCTTCTGGGAACGAATTACGTTGTAGACATCAGTTGGAGTTGGGCTTGGACAGATTCCTGGTTCTGTTTGGCATACTTCTGATTTCTGCTGTTTCCTCCTTCTGTCACACAAGAACCATACAGAACAAGACACCTAAAACATTCATGTAGAAAGAAAGCTAAACCAGACAATGTGTTTTTGTTGTTCCATCATTATAATGAATAAAATGCACATACAGTTTGGGCCAGAAGTTCTTTTACACTGACACTTTTTGTAATTTTGTCTCTGCACCATTGCAGTGGATTTGAAATCATTCAAAATGTGATTGAAGTTTAACGTTCAGCTTTAAGGGGATTAACATAAGAATCGCATTATCTCTTTAGGAATTACAGCTATTTTTATCCATAGTCCTCTATTTTTTCATGACAAACTGAGCAGATGAAAGATCTGGATTTGATTCCAATTGCTCAACTTGCATTTGGTAGCTGTTCACTGAAATTTTCAATATGAGGTCAAAAGAGATGTCAATGCAGTTGAAGGAGGCCGTTTTTGGCTGAAAAACTGTATAAACATTTCAGAGAGATTTCAAAGAAAGCAGCCAAAATCTGCTGCATTCATTAAAAAAGAAGAAATGGCCAGCTCAGCAGCACCGAAAGGTCCAGAAGACCATGGAAGACAACTGAATGTACTTTTCAGCTGCTCCCTTGTATTCTCCACCAAGGGGTCACCACGGTGGATTAATCTGCATTGGTAATTTGGCAGAGGTTTTACGACAGATGCCCTTCCTAACGCAACCCTCCATGATGAGAGCGGCTTGTGTTCCCACCTGAGAGCAAACCAGGGACCTTTTGCTTGTAAGGCGAATACGTAAACCACTACGGTACCAGGGAAGACAACTATGGTGGATGATTAGAGAATTCTTCTCTTGGTTGAAAAAAATAGAACTCCATCACAACAACAAGCCAAGTCAAACACACTAACAAGGAGGTAAGCAGATCATTGTCAAAGAGCCTGAACCGTTCTGAAAAAAAGTCTTTGGACAGATGAAACCAAGATTAATTTGTACCAGAGAGGTGGGAAGAGAAAAGTGCAGAGAACGAAAGGAACAGCTCATGATCCAAAGCATAACACATTTTCTATCAACCATGGGGGGGGTGACAATTTTATAGTTTGGGTGTGTATGGCTGCCACTGTAACCGGGTTACAAGTATTTATTGATAATGAGCAAAGAAACCTGGGAGTTTTTCACGGCAAAGGAATGAGATATTCTTCAATGG
Organism: Etroplus canarensis; assembly: GCA_015106775.1. Lineage (NCBI taxonomy): Eukaryota > Metazoa > Chordata > Actinopteri > Cichliformes > Cichlidae > Etroplus > Etroplus canarensis. The sequence goes on along the minus strand of VUQH01045477.1, from coordinate 5,912 downwards.
CCAAGTCCATCACCTGAGCTCAACCCAATAGGGTGGCTTTTCAATAACTGAGAACCAGGAGAGGACCACAAACAAGCAGCAACTGAAGATGGCTGCAGTAATGACTTAGCAGAGCATCTCAAGGGAGGCAACGCAGCATTTGGGAATGTCTAGACTAAAGGTAGTCACTGACTGCAGAGGATTTTTGTGAAAGTATTCAAAGCAATCCTTATATTTAAAATGATTTTAGTTTGTCTCATTACTTTTGCAACTCTGAAAATTAGGGATCACGTATAAAAGCAACATCTGCAGTTTGAGCACATCTTGATTGTTTGATTTAAAATCTGCATTTGTGGATTACAAAAGGTGTATTGCTGTCCAAATACTCATGAACCTAACTGCACATTATCCTGGTTGCTGCCATAAGCATTTGCTTGTGTGTAGAAAATATTCCTCACACAATTTACACCTGTTTGAGCCACTTTTATGAGAAACTGCAGCACTTAGCTGTCTGCCCTTAAATCCCTTATATATTTAAGTAACAAAACTGCACATTTGATAAGCCATTTCTGATTATTTAATTTGTAGTTGGGGAACAATGGGCTGTGTGCCTCAGATATGGAAGAAACGTGATAATGTATTAGAAGGACAGGCTGTGACATTCGTTTGTCTTTTTCATACTTTTCTCGCCACTTTATTGGTTGTTAGAAAAATACTGGCAATGTTAGGCAAAGCTGCAAAATGTTGCCCTGTGAAGTACATATCTTATAGATCGCTATGAAGAGGAAAGCTTTTTCATGACAATAGTTATAAAAGTCCTGAAAGTAAAAAGACTTATGTATGGTATTTTTGTCTTTAGTATCACTCATATTTAATAGTGCCCTTTATTTTGGGTCCTCACCGTCCAGCAATCAGCTTGAAGCAGCAGACACCCGTTACTGTCAGCAGCAGCAGGATGAGAGGAATTGTGGGAATGATGATGTAAACCAAATTCAGAGCTAAATGACACACAGAAAACAGAGATGTGGATTTAGTAACTGTCATATAGGTGTAGTTTGTCTATATTTTTTCACTTTTTCAGAAAATGCTGAGAGGTTTATTAGTATGACCTGTTCTGTTTTGGTTGTGGTCATCTGGATTCCACGGCAGCACAGGCGAAGGGAGGACAGCTGTAATGAAAGTCATCAGTCTCACACATTCAGTCTCTTAGCATTCAAAATGTCAAAATTGTATGCTATGTAAAATATGTGAAATATTATTTCACCTGTTTGAGTGGAGTTAGGAGAAGGAGAAGAGTCCAGCTTTTCTGGGAGAGAAAATGAACTGCAGTCAACAATTTTCAATTTAGTTAACAATTTCAAGGTAAAAAAAAAATTAATTTAACGTGAGGTAATACCTGCAGTGTATTTGCATATAAAGTTGTTCTTGGTTTCACAATTGTCGTCATTCCACTGGAACATGTAGAGCTCTCCTTGTCCAGGGGGAGCAGACGGCTGGTGATACATTACAACGCACACCTCATAACCACATGATGGCTCATCCCAGTGCCAGTTCCTTCAAATGCACACAAAGCACATAAATGCAATTACTTTCTCAAAAATTCCTTAAAGCTGGGGTAAGCAAATACTTTTTGGCATCACTGGATAAAAAACCCCATAAATCTTTCAGCATATTGCAATTAAAGTGGTCTGAGAAGGAGCTAGTCTGCAACCTCTTTGGGCTCTGTTTTCAGGGACAGGAGGCTTTGGCCTCATGGATCTCTTCATATCAAATTTGGTGACAAGTGACTACTATAATTAGCAAAAAAGTCCAAACAAGATATAAAGTGTGATTGTGTGCTTAAGCTGAAGATTTTCACTTGGGATAAAAGGGTTTCAATCATGTATGAAGCCAGTAGTAAGTGCTGGCTTTTTTTAAAGTGCATGTGCCCTGCTCGTTTAGTGGGAGAACCACAGGAAAATGGCTATCTATATTCTGTCTTTAAAGAGATGGATGTAGCCACTTATGAAGACATGCATTGGTTGTGTTAGAAAGCCTTGAGCTGATTGTTTTGACAGCTGAAATTTTTAAACCAGTTTTGGGACGGAGGGATGGTTCTGACTGCAATGACCAACTACCTTCAGCTGCTCTCTTGTATTCTTCCCAAGGGCTTACCGTAGCAGATTAATTTGCATTGGTAATTTGGCAGAGGTTTTACACCAGATGCCCTACCTGACAGAACCCTCCATCGTGAGAGGGACTTGTGCCCCCACCTGGAATCAAACTAGGGATCTTCTGCTTGTAAGGTGAGTGTGTAAACCACCACACTATATAAGGACACTGACTTTACTAGCAACTGAGAACATAGTCACGAGGAAAGTGTTTCCTTATGTCACAAAGCAAATCGAGAGCTATTTTCCCGTAGACTTCTATACAGCTATGAGTACGTTTGCAACCAGATGAGTCACTCCCTGCTGCCCATTAAGAATAATGCAGTTTTTCTCCATGACCCTCATTTTTCAGACCACCTTTGGTACAGTCTATGTTTTCTCATCCTGCAAGCATCTGGTGAATATAAACCAGAGCATTTTTTTCAGTTCACTGGTCTAAAATTCACTTTTTACTTAATAACTCTCTGTTCCCACCTAAATGTAGACTTGCTGCCGTCCAGCCAGTAATACTGGGAAGAGCAGTCCAAGCTGCTGTCCTCGCCGCCACTGTTACGACGGAGACCTATCCAGAAGTCTCCATCTGCTGGGCGGAGCTCTGTGATGAGCTGCTCTATGAGCTTCTGCTCAGATGCAGACTCCACGCTCAACAACTGCCCCCCATCTCGACTGCAGGCAAGTTCTGCCTCCATGAAGTTCAGCTTACGGCGGAGCTCGGAGAAGTAGGCTAGCTTGTAACATGGCTTTCCTTTTCCTGCCTTGCACACACGTTGGCCTGTACAAACACACACACACACACATATATGCACACATCACTGTGCATGCTGGATGTGTACTGAAATTCTTCACCTGTTTCTGTGTGTATCAAAAGAATTTGCCGAATAGTTTGTGTTAGAGCTGTGGATACAAGAAATTACTTTACAATAGGAAATAGGGTATTTGAAGCCCACAGTTACTGGAGCACAGTTAGTTATACACAGTCATACATCTTTATAAAGCAGTGTTTTAGTGGAAATATGTTGCTTACCTCTAGCTTCAAATACATCTGCTTCAAGAACCAAAAGTCCAGCACAAAGTCAGGTATTCCACACATGAGGAACCAAAAAATAGATCCACAGTTAAATCAAGAGGTCATGTCTTCCTTGCATTTTTGCATGTGAGTGCACATCTTACCTGTTATGAGGCTTGTGGCTGCAGATGGATCAAAACATAAAAGCAGCAGGTGACAAAGAATTGTCCACACGTCCATCTTTGTCATCTTATTTTTACCACAAAAACTTGTATTGTAGTTTTGTCTTT
>VUQH01045476.1:3217-13414 GCA_015106775.1 Etroplus canarensis | reverse complement strand
TGCAGTGACTCCCAAGCTAGGGGAGTGGCTCCAGCAGATCCCAGGTACAACATCTGAGATCTCTGTCCAGAAGAGAGCAGTCCTAGGAACAGCTAAGATACTGCGCAGGACCCTCAAGCTCCCAGGCCTCTGGAAGAGGACCCAAGCTTTGAAGGATAGAACGCGCGCAGGGGCGAGAGGGGATTTTTTTTAATATATATATATATATATATATAGATAGATATGAGTTTAAAAAAGCACAGTAAAGTACTTGAAAAGTCAAAATATATTGTGTTAGGGGCCCCTCACAAGGGCAGTTTAAGTTAAATTTGGGTGGACTGCAACCTGCAGTTTTTGGAAGTTGACCAAAATGGTTGAAGCCATTGATTTTCCTTATTTTCTGCCACATATAAAGTCACGTGGGAAATGAAGTTTTCGCAGCCCTCTACGCAGCCCTGTGGAAGAAACTGAGAACAGTCCATGACTCAGAAGCTTGTAGAGTCAACCTTAGCAGCAAAAAGTTGAAGTCATTGTTTTCTGTATGACTTTATCAGTCTCTCACGTTGTTGTGGAGGAATTTTGGCCCGCTCTTCTTTACGTGAGGTTTGCTGGCATTAGTTTACAGTATGCACAGCTCTCTGGAGGTCCCGCCAAAGCATTTCAGTCAGGTTGAGGTCTGGACTTTGGCTGGGCCATTGGAACACCTTGATTCTTTTCTTTTCCAGCCATTTTGCTAAAGATTTGCTGCTGTGCTTGGGATCATTGCCCTGTTGGATGACCCAATGAGGAACAAGCTATAGCTGTAGGACACATGGCTTCATTTGACTCAAAAATACTTTGGCATACAGAGAAGTTTGCAGTCGATTCAGTGACTGCAAGGTGGCCAGGGCCTGTGGCAGCAAAACAAGCCCAAATCATCACCACCCCCCACCACCGTGTTTGGCATTTGGTATGAGGATTTTTTACTCATATGCCTTGTTTGGCTTTCACCAGACATCTCCACTTTGGTCTCGTCTATCTAAGGGACATTGTTCCAGAAGTCTTGAGGTTTGTTCGGATGCAACTTGGCAAACCTAAGCCATGCTGCCATGTTCTTCTTAGAGAGAAGAGGCTTTCTCCTGGCAACCCTTCCAAACAAGGCAGACTTATGTAGTCTTTTTCTAATTGTACCGTTATGAACTTTAACATTTAGCACACTAATTGAGGCCTGTGGAGCTCAGGATTTATTTATTTATTTTTTATTCTTTGCATTTTCTGTTAATATTGCACTGTGTGGTGAATTTGCTGGGACGCCCACTCCTGGGATGATTGTGGTAACACACAGCTGAATGCTCCAGACCACTACACTGCCAAGACACAGAGGTGGTTGCCCTGGCTGATGATCAGTTAAAGTGCATTTGATTAGCAGCGCCTAGCTGCTAGTTACCCTTTTAATTCCTATGATGTCAGTAAGAGACTGTCTACTGCTACAATCGTGGATCCTCCATCCTAAATACGGACAAAGTTTTGAGTGATTAGGTCAGTGTATGCAGAAGTATTCGATATGAGGCAAAGACTTAGGTTTTTCTAATCTGTTAGTGCAGATAGCCTACCATTGTCATCTTAAGCACAACAATGCCCACATTAGCCCACCAGCCTGCTCTGCAAAACCTCCTTTTTGGAGGGTTATCCTCTCAGAAGAAAGAGGGAAGGGAGCTGATATAGCTTGTTTCAGACAGTGGATAAGTGGAGAGGTTGCACCAAGGCCCAGTGTAAGTTTAAAAAGATCAAACTGAACCATGAATACCAATACAAACCTACCCTGGTAGAGTCCAAGAATAATTTAGTTTAGTTTGAATATGTGGAGCTGGAAACAAGCATACCATGCCTTGTTTAACCTCTGGAGGTTTTTTTTTTTTGTTTGAGAAGTCTGTGCATGTTTTAAATAAACTGTGAGGTGAAAGCTTATTGTCCCATTAACGTCCAGGTCGACAAGCCTGTGAGGAAAGTCTTCAAAACACTTAAATGAAATGGTGCACAGGGGTTTAAAGAAATACCAGAAAAGAGTCAACTGCATACTGAACTAGTCCAGTTGGGTTTTAGCACTCATCTGATCATCTAGGGTGTGCTTTTTAAGAGAAAATATGTCTTAAAATTCGAAGTAGAGCGAGGAAAGGCTGCAGTTTTAATGCAGACAGAAAGAACTTGGAGCTGGATGAAAAAGAGCAACAGAACTTCAACTTCATGGTCCACAAGTTTATAACAACCCAGAGGAGATTGAGCATGCCCACCTGGTCGTGATATTTCCGTCACACCTACCAAACTAACCCATTCATTACACTGAAAAATGTCTATATACCTCGATATAAGTGTGTATTTCCAGCATTTAGATTTGTAAAACTCCACATGATACACCACTACATTTTATTATATCCAGTGTTGACTGGAATTATGACAAGGTAGAAATGAATAATAGATCCTTATAATTCAAATTTCCTCAGGTGACTGGATGTCAGAAAGGCTCTCCATAACGCTCCCACATGCTCCGTCAGCGCAGCGTGACAGAAAGTGAACCTGACACTTCAAACGCTCAGTAACCATCCCGGTGTCGAATGTAGCTCCGCAGTGGGCGCCACGTCGATCCTTCCTCTCCGATTTGTCTGTTTTCTCGTCTTCCACCCCCCCGTGAGATCCTGTTTTACGAAGCATTTAGTTAACATTAGTGTGAGAACAAGACGGAAACGGAGGAGAGGAGGGGAGGGCGGAGTGGGAAAAACAACAAGAGAAAACAATCTGTACGAGTGTTGTATCTGCTTCATCTGTCTTAGTCAGTAAAGGGCCGCTCGGCTCAGCGCATAATGAGGAACGTCGCCTCTGGGGGAAGGAAGCACCGCTCGCCTCCTTTGCTTTATTCTCCTCTGTTTAGCTTTTATTTGACTGAGAATAACTTGCAGTGGAAGACAGGGGGTGTGAGGAATGGGAATGGATGGGACAAAAAAAAAAAAGTAGTAGGCACAGGTGGAAAATGTTGGAGTATCTTGTGTTTTATTCCTCTGTAGCCAAGGTTCAAGAAAAAGAAAAAGTTAGGAAAGAAAAAGTCGACGGGGAAAAAGAATTTCTAGAAAGTGAAAACAGAAAAAAAGACATGTTAAAAAGGACGGACAGATTTGGAAACTAGACTAAACTACAGAGAGTCCAGAAAAGTGGGAAAAAGGATCAGAACAGGAGTTTTAGGAACCTGATGCTGTTTGTAGAGACGCATATTGCATTTGGACAAAAGCGATGGTCTTCATGAGTTAACATAAGTTAGCAGTATTTTAGAAAAGTTCTTCACATTTGTGAACAGATGCAAACTTTTACAAGCAGCAGGAAATATAATCTTATAGTAGCGTGATTCCTGAATAGTGTCTGTTGTGGAAGTTGTAATAATGTAATCTTTGTTATGAGTTGGTAAGTGATAACTAAAAGATACGATCTAACGTTAAATTTCTTTTTTGAATGCAATGACCAACAGTCCAATGTCAGCTTGTTTTCTGCCATTAATTCAATTTAATTTACATGAACTGTGTTGGGTATACTGCTTTGGACCAACGAAGCGCAGTAGTTAATAAAAGTCATTTGGATGAGTGGTTCATTTTCTGGTGAAACAGAGAGCACAGGAGAGGAGAGAAACTTGCACAACTGTATTCAGATTTCCACAAAAGTTATTTTTGTCTTTTGTAGTTGTGGTGGTAGGGGGACCGATGAGTTAATGCCATGGAGAGGTGTCTGTTTTCTGTCCGGCCGTCCTTTAGTCAACATTTCCCAGGAATCCCTGCCCCTCCTACAGTTTTGGTTAGGGTTTCGTGAATCATCACCTTATGGGTCTTCACCCAAAATGAGCTCAAGGTCCAGGTCAAGGTCATAGCTGTTTTTTTTTTTTTATAGGGGCTTTTCAATTTTGACATGAGTCACTACTCCTAAAAGCATTGGTCTGGATCGTAATAGTCATAAAATGCGTGTTTGCATGCGCCCCTCTGCCATCGCTACATAAATGTCATCATTAGGCTTATTTATGGTATAATCATGTCCTAATCTAGATTAGGGCTGGTCAAGAACTGCAGCCATATGACTGTTTTCAAACCTTCTTCTTCAGTGGCTTTTAACATTCATTAGTTTATACAATACAGCCAATCAACGACAAGAACATGTTGCATTTTATTTCTGTACTTCACACATTCCAGTTACCTTTGACTTGTGAGGGATCATGAGCCGGATGAGCTTCTACTTCACTGACGTTCTGGTTTCTCTTTCGGTTCTTGTGATATGGGGCAAACGACTGAAGCCCTTCATAACGTTTTAGGTACTGGGGAATGTTCAAACCACAGTCGGCTTCTTTGATGCAAAGCCACATTTTGAGTGAGTAATTTGAGGAAAATTGCAATAGCAAATGGGAATATTGTAGAAAGCCATGAGAGCAGAAGTAAAGATTTTAAAAACATTTTTTTTAAGTTATAGGGTAAAGGTTTTTAGGAATTGTGTGTATCATAATATGCGTGTGTGTGTTTGGGCCAGTCCCCTCCAAAGAGAATCACAGTAAACTTTGGATTTTGTAACCTTGTAAATTTTTCAATTTCTTTTTTTTTCTTTTTAATAATTTCATTCATGGTTTACGCTCTCCACTTTGATGGCACATCAAGTTGTGGTGTGTGTGTGTGTGTTTTTTTTTTTTTTAGTGATGAATATGTATGTGGCTTTCTGGGTAACTGTGCGCGAACCTGTGAGCCTCAGTCGGTGTGTGTTTGCCTTGTGTCTCTGTGTGATTTTGACGCGCGCGCTTCACAGAGCGTCTCTTAATGTGTGGTCGTCCTGCGTGGCGTGTGCGTGCGGCGTGTGTTTGTGCGCGCGTGTCGCAGAAAACGCTGTGGGCCTGACAGAGCTGTCAAACTGTCGTCGTCAGCGACCGGAGAATTCCAAACAATTTCACCGCTAATGTTGAGAAACATGTTGGCGATCCCCGCCGAGACCGAAAGCCAGCGAATATATAAATAATAAACACACACGCACCTTAACAAAACGGCTGACAGTAATGCGCGTGTTTGAGCAATCGGCCCCTGTTCCAGCAGCATAAATATTTGATGTGATCCTGTGTCGAGGAGGGGAGGAGGGAGGATGAGGGAGGAAGGGGGAGGGGGGTGACAGTGGGAGGAGTGAGCTGGAACAAGGGAGGACAGAGAGGAAAGATGATGTGGGAGAGAAGAGGAAGGGGGGAGACTTAGAGGAAATGCTGGGAAGTCGGAAAAAAGGTGGGAAAAGAGAGATGGAGGAGAAAATGCGGGCGAGGGGATGATGTGGGAGGCAAAGCCGCCACAATGCGAGAGGAAGGAAAAATGAGGTGAAGTGGAAAGGAGGGGGGGGCAAATGTGGGGTAAGGGGAATGGGGGGCGATGGGGGATGAAGCAGTGAGAGGCAAATAATGGTAAGAGGTGGAGGACAAGAGAGCAGGTGAGAACAGGTTTAATGTGACCCAAACCTGAAATCAAGATGATCAAAGCAGATGAGCTGCAAAACTGCATCGTACTGCGTCGTGTCTTCAAAATTCACTCATTACAAAATCCAAAATACAACAGCTGATACATGTACACAGCCGAATGCGCTTGCGAAAACTGTTAAGAAAGCAATAACTACATATATGTCATACAGCTGCTGAGGATTCCGTTCAGTTTCATTCAGTTTTATTTATACAGCACCGGTCCACAATAAAAGTTGCCTCAAGGCGCTTCACACTTATTAGTATTAGTGAAAAAAAGCCGACAATCAGACCGTCCCCTATGAGCAAGCACTTGGCGACTGCGGGAAGGAAGAACTCCCTTTTAACAGGAAGAGACCTCTGGCAGAACCAGGCTCAGGGAGTGGCAGCCATCTGCCTCGATCAGTTGGGGGTGAGAGGAAAGAGAAGCGCGAAAGGAGAGCAAAGAGAGACCCAGACTATGGGAGAGAGGAGAAAACATAAGTCATGTGGTCACATGTACAGTCGGGAAATCAAAGCACAGCCTCTTTTACTTTCAAAGTTGTATGTATCAGAACATAATTTAAAAAAGCACCCAGCCCTTAGCAGGTCTTAATATTTGATAAATATATCTTTAAAAGAACAACGTGATATATTACATGTTTATTTATTTCACAAAAATGAAACCAAAATACAGAAGCACTGTGTGAAAAATTAAGTCCACCCTTACTGCTTCTGTAGTAATTAAGAGGGTAAGTAGCAGCCAGGTGCTGATAATCAAAAGCACTTAATTAAATGAGGTGTGAGCACCTCTATGAATGCAGAAGTTTGGGAGGTTGCTGGTCTGGAGCATTCAGGTGTGTGTTAACACAATGCCAGGGAGGAAAGATGTCAGCAGTGATCTTAGAGAAGCAATTGTTGCTGCCCATCAATCTGGACAGGGTTATAAGACCATTTTCAAACAATTTGATGTCCATCATTCTACAGTGAGATATTCAGTAGTGGGACACATTCAAGACAGTCGCGACTCATCCCAGGAGTGGACATCAGACTGTTTTCAGAAACGCCAAGAGCTACATCTCAGGACTCTACAGTTACTGTGTTAAATACTAAAGTTCATGACCGTACAATTAGAAAAAGGCTGAAAAGTATGGCTTGTTTGGAAGGGTTGCCAGCAGGGTTTTCTCTGAAAAGGACATGGCGGCACAGCTTAGCTTTGCCAAGTTGCATCTGAACAAACCACAAGGCATACACTGAAGATGTTTGGCCATAATGCACAGCACAACATTTGGCAAAAACCAGTCACAGCACACCTCATACCAACTGTCAAACACAGTGGTGGAGGGCTGATGATTTGGGCTTGTTTTGCAGCCACGGGCCCTGGTCATTGAGTCGACCATGAACGCCTCTGTGTACCAAAGTCTTTTGAAGATAAATGTGAGGTCATCTGTCTGACAGCTAAAGCTTGGCCTAAATTAGGTCACATACATAGCAGGACAGAACGGCTGAAAAAGGTGCTTCAATGGCCCTATCAAAGCCCAGACCTTACCTGAACGAAATGCTGTGGGAGGATCTTAAGAGATCTATGTGCGCATAGACACATGTCCCCAAACTTTATAAACAGAAGTATTGTAAGGAGGAGCAAAAACTACTCCACAGAAACTTATTTCAAGTTGTTCCAAGTTACTGAATCGTGAGCTGTGCTTGGTTTTTCCAAAAGATTGCATAAAAACATTCAAATGTTTGTTGTAATTCCTCCCACGAGTCCAGGGACCACCAAAACTGAAAAGCAAAACTTTTTTCATGAATGTAATGACATAATATAAACACAAAGCAGATTTTAAAGGCAGTGAACATTTGTACAGGATAGCTGTGCATGAGCGAATGAAGGACACATTGTCAAAAGCTTTGTTAGGTGAAAAAGCTTTGTTTACGTGCTCACCATTTACCATGCCCACACAGGAGTTAAATGACCTAAAAAGTATCTGGCTGTTGATATCTTTTGAAAACATTAGATTGACTTGTCCACTTCCACCTGGTGCTTAAATTACTCTCCATAACTGACTTTTTTTTTTGTCACAAATGTCCAAATAAACGTTTAAAAAGTGCAACTGTTCACTGAGCGTTATTCTGTGATGTACTGCTTGTTTGATCACCCTGCATCGCATGAAGCTCTGTCCTTATTACAGGATTCAGACACAGCGGGGATATGAGATGTAAATAAATTCTCGGGACAACATTTTAGTTTCACTTTTAGACAGACCTATTTTCTTCCTGCCTTCTGCGCTCTCCGTCTCTACGTACGAGTCAGACTTTATCTGTCAATGTCGCTCTCATTTCAGCTTCAATTTTTAGCTGCATGCTTTATCAACATAACAAGATGCATATGTTTCCCTTTGCCGCGGGACAAAACAATATTACAATAACACGAGAAACAATAACAGAAACTAAAACATGGGGAAAAGACAATATAAATCACAGCAAAAAGCAAATTTAATTACAGCAGTTTAACTCTTTATTTTCTCCCTCTGTGTCTTCAGCCTGCAAGAGTTTGAGGCCGAGTACCAGGAGCTGTGGGATTGGCTGATGGACATGGACGCCATGGTAACAGACAGCCATCAGCTGATGATGTCAGAAGAGCAGAGACATCACCTCTTCAAGGTAAGTAGCGTGTGTCATGCCGTTGCTGCAGCAGATGTGAACATTCTGAGGCGGCACCTCCTCTGTGCCTCTAGCATAACTGATGCCTCTCAGGGGATCCAAATATCGACCCTGTGGTTGTTGTCATTTATTTGGCGACTGCTGTGATCTCAGCTATACTTCCCTAAACATTACAACATCCATTTTGCTGTGACTTGCGAGTAATCATTTGAGAGAAGTCACATGAAGTCTGCACCCACTCTGGACTCTCTTGGGGGCATCAAAGTCTGTTTTAACAGTTGCAGATTTTGACTCTGGATGCAGAGTTTGAAGTGTGGACCTCCTAAATTACACATTGCACTGGAGCGAAGCGGCAACAAGCGTGTGACTGATATGTCAGGTCCTTGTTCTTCATAATTTTCTTAGAGGAAACAAGAAAACAAGTTACTGGATGGTTTTTTTTTGTCTGCCTTCAGTGCATGAATATATTTACTGAAGTGAGACGAAAGAGCGGCGGCTCTAACAGTGCAGCGTAAGTTATCAGAGTTGAAATGATCATATTTCATGTAGAAAAATGCAGACTTGCACATTTTAAATCATTGTCATCACGATATCAACATTAGTTTGTGTCAGAAAATATTCATGCGATACAGGAAAGACCAGAGGTGTACAGTGGATACAGAGCGTCTACACACCTCTGTTAAAATGCCAGGTTTTTCTGATGTTAAAAAAAGAGACCACAATAAATCATTTCCACACTTTTTCCAGCTTTAACGTGACCTTTAACCTGTACAGTTCAATTGAAAAAAAAAAAGAAAACAGATGTAACTTCAACTGCTCCCTTGTATTCTCGCCTACAGCGGATTAATCTGCTTTGTTAATTAGGCAGCGGTTTTACGCCGGATGCCCTACCTCAGAGGTGAAGGGGGCGTCTGTCCCCTCCTGGAATCAAACCAGGGACCTTTGGCTTTCAAGGCGAATGTGTAAACCACTACACTACTTATAAACGTACAATAAGCTCTTTGCATAAGTGCGCACATGCTAAAACTATTACTTTGTTGAAGCACCTTTTGCTTCAATCACAGCATTCAGTCTTTTTGGGCGCACAGCTGCTACAAATTAAAAGTGATAAACGCCAAATAAAGTTCAGCTGCCCTCGCAGGATTTTCCTGACAGTTACTCAGTTACATCACCGAGAGCTGACAAAGCATCAAAGGGATCTGATTGTTCAAAGGTATCAGTAAGGAGAAGGGGACAAAAAAACTCCCACAGCATTACATACACAGTGGAGCAGAGTGAAGACAGTCATCGAGAAGTGGAGAAAATATGGAACCACAGTGATGCTACTGAGAACTGGACGCTCCAGCAAAACTGATTGAAGGCGAGATGAAAACTGGTCAGGGAGGCTGCCAAGAGGCCTGCAGCATCAGTGAAGGAGCTGCGGGAATTTCTGGCGAGCACTGGTTGTGTGGTGCAACAATCTGTCGTGTTCTCCATATGTCTGGACTGCGGGGCAGGGTTGAAAGATGGAAGCCTTTTCTTAGGAATAAAAATATTCAGACCCGGCCAAATTTTGGGAAAAAACAACAGGTCTTCCAAAAGCACGTGGGAACGTGTGTTAGTGTGTAATGAATCCAAGGTTGAACTTTTTAGCTGCAAATTCCAAGAGAACACCATTCCCACGGTGAAGCATGGTGGGGGTAGCATCATGCTTTGAGCTTGAACTGGGCCTGTACTCATGGAGGAGGGACTCATGAATAGTTCCAGTCAATTTTGGCCCAAAACCTTTCGATGTCTTCTAGAAAGCTAAAGCTGAAGAGGAATTTCACCTTTCCTCGTGAGTTGCCCAGACTACCTCAGCTAGTGGCTCTACCAAATGACTGAGCTCCTCACTCCATTCCCAAGGGAGAGCCCAGCAACCCTTCAGAGAAAACTCATTTTTGCTACTCGTATCTGCGAGCTCATTCTCTCGGTTGCTACCCAAGGGTCATAAGTGAGGGCAGGAATGTTGATCAACGGGTACATTGACAGCTTCGCTTTCACACTCAATTCTTCACCACAACAGATTGGTGCATCTGTATAATTGCTGACGCTACACCAATGCATCTTCC
>VUQH01045462.1:3781-17496 GCA_015106775.1 Etroplus canarensis | reverse complement strand
ATCACGCCCCCCCCCCCCCCCCCACACACACACACACACACACAGCATCACACGCACTACCCACAACTCCTTTCCCAGTGTAACCCGACCTTCCTCTAAGCCTCTAAGCCCCTGTCTCTCTGACACTTCTACCTGTGTCCTCCCTCTATCTTTCCCCTCCCTACCTTTTCACCTCCCTCATTGTCTTTTCTCTTCATTTCTTCCCAGTCCCAGTACAACTTGCTGAGCAGCAGCATGGAGAGTCTGGGGAGCCGTGCGACGTCCACCAGCCCCTACAGCTCCGAAAACGCCTCTTCGTCGGCCGTGCCCACCCCCTCACCCTACTCCCAGCCCAACTCCACCTTTGAGGGCTTGTCGCCTGCCCCTGCCATCCCTTCCAACACCGATTACCCTGGGCCACACGCCTTCCAGGTGTCCTTCCAGCAGTCCAGCACAGCCAAGTCTGCCACATGGACCGTGAGTACACATACACACTGTTGTGGCTTTGATGTGCAGTGTGTATGTCTGTGCATGCAGACTTCTTTTACTCTCTCTAGCTGACTTTCTAAGTATCTACCTCACACACACAAAGACACTCGTTCACACGGACATTTGCTCAAGTCAGCACATGTGGAGGCTTGCTATATGCAAGCGAAAGTAGTGCATGATTCAGTGATTCATCTTGTCCTCCACTCACCTTTTATGAGTCTGTTCTGTGGCAACTCTTTGGAAACTTTTTTTTGTCTCTTTTTGGTAATCTATCAATTTAAAATGTTTGACTTTTGAAAAAAATGGTAAAAGCTATGTTGTCTTTTGAGGCACACCATTTAATATAACTCTGAGAATTTAGTGTTTTAAAAATAATTTTTAGATTATTTATTCTGGTCTACTCTAGTCAAGTCTAATAGTAATTAGTGTTTCATATACTGCTTCACTTTATCAGTGCATTAATACTTTTTAACAATAATGTAAGTTAAAAATTTAGAAAAGACTGTAGTTTAGCATGTACATGTTTGGTCAGCAATCTTAAAGAACTGTATGTTAAGGTTGCTTGGTGAGAGTAAAAATTATGATAATGATATTTTTGTCAATCCTGATTATTACATTGAATTTTAAATATAATGTGACTAAAAAAAGGAAAATCAACTAAACATTCCACAACTTTGTGGGGTTTGGGCATTTAGGGAGGGAAAATGTGCCCCAGACAAATGGGAACTTAGGGCAATGAAAAATAATTTTTCATTGCACTTGCCTGAACTGATTGTAACACAACTTAAAAAAAATTAAACAGTGCATTATTTCATTAGCTGCCTATAACTGCCTGTGGACTGATTTCTCTGTAAAGAAACTAGGTAGGAATTTTGCAATGGATGTGACATTTATGCTCATTCTTGAGTGCCTTGCCTCTTCCACTCTCATAGAATAGTTTTAAATTGGAGTCTGCTAATGTCAATAAACTATCAGCTCCCAGGAAAAAATGGACTCCAAAGATCTTTTACATGCTAACTCTAAATACTTTCAGCACCCTATCAGTACTAGGGAGTCAAGTATAGTCTGTATGCAGTATATAATATAGTCTAATATAGTATAAATATAATTACATATTCTTTGTTATTTCATACAATCATATGATATCACCATGATGCTGGTCAGTCAGGATTGGTGTTGCATATGTCACATTACTGTTTTGGCAGATGCCCAGGATGCTCGCTTCACACCTAACTAAGGAGTGAGCACTAGGTTAGCAGTAGGAAACTAACTGTAGTTCACTTAACTGCCATGTGTGTCATAATAACAAGATTTTTGTGAATGTTTCACATTGAACCTTTACATTATCATACTATTACCACTGCCTTTTGTCTTATCTCGGGAATTGCCTGTAAATTTTAAAAACATTTGCTTTGAACTTTTGGGACATGCTTTATAGTATGTTAACTAGAAGCTAACAGCAGGGTAACTATAGGACATCTACAGATACAATACACACAACAGGTTAAAAAAAAAGATGTCAGCAGTGATGGAAGTATTAGTGATGGTGGTGAGGGACAGGTGAAATAGAGGCTGTGTATTTTGTCTTGACCTGATGAGAAGTCTCTTGCTCGAAAGGTGTCACCTCCAACTGTCACCCAGTTGACCTCCCTGAAACAAGAGAAACAAGGCACACTGCACTTCCTTCTCTGTGTGTGTGTGTGTGTGTGTGTGCGTGTGTGCATGCCTGCGTGCGTGGATGATTATCTCTGTGCACGTTGAGGCCTGTGAGTGTGTGATAGATTGTGTGATAGATTGAATGTGTTTGCTAAAGTTAACCATGCATGGTGGGCTTCTTCATTCAGCCTTCAGTGATGTAAGAAGATCCCCTTCTGGACATTGGAACGGTGGTCTTTGACCTGCTGCTTTTCTTTCTCTATCTCTTTCTTCCTCCGGTCTTTGCACACACTCATGGCTGTCACCTCTGGCACCTAAAGTTTCCCCCTTTCCTCTCTTAAAATATGTCTGTCATCTTCTCTGTCTAAATTCCATTCCATTCCATTCCATTGAATCTTTTTCACTGCTAAAATACATTCACACAAACAAAAATAAAATGTGCAAAAATTATTAGTTTGACCTTAAAAGTTACTGCTATGAAATTATCCTGAAGCATAACCAAAACCTGTTGTGACCTTTTTGTTTTAAAGTGAATGTGCCTGCCTTATTCTACCTAATGTCCTATTTTACAGTTTTGAATGTTTTTAACTCCACTAAGACAGTACTAAAAATCAAAAAAGACTGATAATACCATTTAGTTTTAAATTGAAAGCATGTCAACAGATCTTCTGTCTTTATAACAAAAACTATAAACTATGCTTATTTGTTTTTTCTTGGTCAATTTTTGAAAATTATTGCAAATCATTACAAGTGTATGAACACAAAGAAAGCCTTTATTATTATTGTTTTTTACCTGTCTTACAATTGTGTGTGTGTGTGTGTGTTAATGTAAGAGGAGAAATAAAGGAGTGTTTGACTGCCACACGACTTAACATACGAATGATGAGGCAGCAGAAAAGGATTGTGAGAAAACCTGTGATTATTTAGATGCCTCAGCTGCCATTAAACAGGAGGGATTAGAATAAGAGAGAGAGACCGGGTGATTGCTCATAGCTTTGGTGGAGTTTACTGTAATGCTTTGTTTTATCTTGAATGCCTGATTATAAGATTGGCGAATTATAAGGAGATGTGCTTAAGTGTCATTATATAGTAGCTATGAAAAAAAAATTTAATCTGTGAAATGATGGAGTATGATAGTATATGATCATCTACTTACAAAACCATTAATTGCTTTACAGGAAGCCTAACAAATAAAAAGTATACCACATGTAGCACATAAAGAATATGCCATTGTTCTGGTAAAACATTTGAAGTGTGGGAAATATTTCCCAGTGAAAGCGAAAACTTTATTTATGTTTCAGGTAAACCAAGTGCACATAAGTTTTGTTCAGGCAACATTTAATATTCTTTTTGAGGGGCCAGATTATATTGGTAATAATAATAACAACAACAATTAATATTTGCTAATAAAATTATTTAAAAACAAAAGACATTACAGTCAGTGAATACATTTCTACTAATGTGAGGGGGATTACCCAAAAGATTGCATGAGGATTTATGTGTGTCTCTAATGTGGCTGTATATATGGGTGTGCATATTTATGTAAAATGCAGTAAAAGGCCCAGGTTTGAACATGCTTGGAAAAAAGGGATGACTACATGAATAAGACTGAGTCACCTTGTTTGAATGTAGTTAACAGTCTCTGGGTTTCTTGTATATTCTTTGTGGCCTCAAGCAATGGGGAATACCAAATGTCACAGGGGCATATTGAATGCAGTCAGCTTTCTAGCCTCCCTGCTTCATACTCCTCTGCCTCCCATGAGAAAAATAGCTACCCATTCCATCAAGTATCTCTTATTAAATCCCACCTTTCCACAGCTCATGTTGTCAGTGACTGTCAAAATATTAGGTTGTTTTTGCACACAACTAGCTGTCAAATCAGTCAAATTCTCTTTTAAAATTCAAAAGGAAAAGGGAAGCAAAGCCAGGAGAGCAGAGGAGACACAATCCCGTTTTTGTCATCTATCATAATGTTTCCACATAGAGTTAGTCCATCCAAACCCATGTTAAGCTAGTCTGGTAATCCCCTCTCGTCTAGTCAAGACAGCATGCATTAGGGATAATAACTCTGAAATTCTGCCGCTCTCCTGCCCCTTGAAGATGATTCCTCTGCTTGGATTCAGGCAAGCATCATCATGGCTGGAAATGAGATCTAACACCTCAGTATTGTCATATAATAAGACCCCTTTCCATACACTCAGACTTTTTTTGTGCGTGTGTCTGTTTCTGTGTGTGTGTGTGTGTGTGTGTGTGTGTGTGCGTGTGCATGCGTGCATGTACAGTATGTGGCAGTACTAGGGGGTGTGATACTCTCAGGATGCAGGCTTGAGCATGCACTGCACGGTGGTTTGTCAGAAGCTGCTCTTCCCAGCTATTAGCCTCTCTCCATTAGGACACAGGTCCCAACATGTCCTGCACAATGCATCCTTCCCTTCCTTTCTCCATGCATCATCCACAGCCACATCACCATTGGTCTTCCTGCCAAGCATCAAATGTGGGAAAGCACAGTTGATGAGAAAGAGTTTTCACACATTTGGCTTTGCACATGGCAACACACAAGGGAAATATATAAATTTGCTCCTACTTAGAGGACTGTGATCATTTTGTACTTCAAACACAAGGACATTTATAGTCACGCAGTCGATGAAGCGCTCAAAGAAGTCAGCCTCCAGAACTGACACCTTAACTAATTTCCCTGTACAACAGTGTAGATTGCTGATGTTCTGGACACTGATTTATAGCACAGCTAGAGTCTAGGAAGCTAACATTTAAACATTTGCTTGATCATGCTGTGTGTCCCATAACAGTCTGTGTAACCCTGTGTTTATGGTAATACTCTAAGAGTTAACTTTAAGTCTCCATGGACTGTGCAAGTAGCGACTTGCAAATCACTGAATATGAGTAGGTTGAATGGTTTAAATAAATATTTTCATATTTTATGGTGCTCATGTGGTTCCCTCATTGCTGAAACTTTACTTTTGTAAAGAAAAAAGAGGTGTGATTAAAGTTAGAAAATGTTTTCAGTTGTAAGGTTGGATTTCAGTTGTAGTTCATTACCTTTTTTTATTTTCCAAACTCTCACAGAGACAGCAACTAGCAAAGAAACTGGTGGACTATACTGATCTGAATCCAATGTAGTTACGCTGTATGGAAAGCCCTTGGACTTTTTAAACATGTGGAACATGCATATGGTATGACATCTCTGTGTGCCTGTGTGTGTATAAATGTGCATAAACATATTTGATATTTGTTAGGCAAATTTGCAGTGGGCAAGCCGCTGCTTGTGCATATGGATGGCAGTTTGGCAATTAACACCTCTTCCCAAGGAACCTGCCAAGACCTGCCTCCACTGGTTCACTACACTGAAGCATGATGGATGGATGGATGGATGGATGGATGGATGGATGGATGGATGGATGGATGGATGGATGGATGGCACTGTTTATTTACACTCAACTTTCTACTCCAAGCATTATGCAGTGCTTTAATGTTGATTATGCAAACCTTTTGGTATGAATTTATGTATATGTCTATCCAAGGCACACATTTGATTCTGGTAAAAAGCAAAGTGGGTTCTTGCAAAGTGACCTATGAAGTCAAAGAGAATATTGTCAGAGTTAGTAATCTATCACAAAAAAGTAAAGGATTTCAACAGAGTTCACTGAAAATGTGTGAGTGGAAAGTAAGAAGTTTGACCAGGAGATTTTAAATGATTTCTTTGTCGTAGTAGTTGTTGTTTTTAACATAGTTAGAAACAGCAAAAATAGATAGCAAAGTCAGTGTCTAAGGTCGTGTGTCATTGATCTATAGCAAAAATTTAGAAGCTTGTTGTAGTCAACCTCAGCGTGTTTTTGCTTTTAGAGATTCATTTATGAACTGATATGTGAAATGACACAATGTATTCTGTGATGTAGTGAGGTTCTGTCACTTGGCAAAAAAATCCAAATAACTTCAAACACAACATTGCACTTCCATTGGTCCCCAGCAATATACCTGTCAAGTTTAAAGCAGATCAGCTGAACAGCTGTCAAGCAAAGCGAAGACAATACAGACAGGAAAGGAGTTCTTCACTGTTTCATTAGATTAAGTAATTGTCTTCATATAATCTAAGCTTTATACACTTTTCCCATCTTCTCATTTCTTATTTCCTGTTCTCACTCACCACAATTTTTTTCCAGCTCAGTGACAAAACAAATAATTTAATTCATTTGTTTGTTCTCCCTCTGGCTTCCTCTTTCTCTTTACCCGAGTCTTTTTTTGTGTTTTGAAACAAAGCCCAATTTATCATCCCTCAGTGACTCTTGTCTGTACAAGGAGATACACATCAAATGCTGTGGTTCATTTAATAATGCTTCATTTCTGTCAACAACATGTGGAGCTGAATTTGTGTGTGTGTGCGTGTGTGTGTGTGTGTGTGTGTGTGTGTGTGTGCGCAGGCACTGCAAGTTCATACCGATCTATGGATGAACTGAAACATTATTCATGGCATTTTTTAAACTGAAAATTTAAATACACCGAACATAGCTTAGGAAGAAGAAGAAGAAGAAGAAGAAGAATGTAATTTAGGATAATTTGTGCACTCTAGGTTTAAAAATCAGTAAATGTCCTAAGTTGTGAAAAAATCAACCAAAAAGAAAAAGTGTTCGTGATAGCTGTTGTATATCAGTTACTCTTTATGATGCCTTCCCCATTTATTTGTGGTATTAGTAGCGTAAAAAGGTTGATTCAGCTTTGCACAGTGAAGCATAACCTAAGAATTAAAATTATAATTTCATTTTAATTTTTTGCTCATACATTTGTTCACTTACTCTCAGAGAATTTCTGCATTATTTATTTTTTTATTTTGTAAAATGGCCTAACACGCCATTGTAGGTTATTCGAAGGTTTAGTGTCCAGAGCATGTAACTGGCCAGGTTTAAGTGTGGCCAGTCTCACTTTCTCTCTTATTCTTTCTCTATTTTCTATTTTCTCTATTTTCTTCTTTATTTCTTTTTGCATTCTCATCTCTATAAAATGAGTTTGTTGAGCCATATGTGCTGTAGTTCTGCCATATTGTATGCTGTTGTATTTCAGGCTCATTGCAACAAGTCTACACAGGACAGAACAGCCTTTTTAGTTTTTTCCTGGAAGGTCGTTGTTTGATCACCACAGGAAAGATTTTTAAGATTTTGTGATTGTGTTGGGGCATGTTTAGGCTGTTTCATTCCTCGTGATGTCTTCTGGTGCATCTGTATTGGCATTTTGACATATTCAAGCAAATATGCATGTATGTGCATGTGGAAATGCTTGTAAACTGAGGAATAATTGAAGACTTTGCTTTAGCACAAATCAGCATATTTTCATTTCACTTTAACTGAATGATCAGTATGCTTCCAACAGCAAAGATTTTTACTATTGTCCATTCATATACATATTTTTATCTACTTGTATACACTTTCTCAGTCTGTTCTTTTGAATTTCCACGTTCTCTCTATCACCTGCAACTTCTCACATAACTACCAACATTTATTCATTCTAATAACACAACATTTGCCTGCATTTTCTCATTCCATCTCATACCCTCCAACTCATTTGTTTTCCAGTTATGGTTTTATGTGGTAAATACAGTGTGTTTTGGCCACACCCTGCTCTTTCATCATCATATTATCACCCAGCTCTTTATTTGTCCACCTTGTCTATCGTTTAGAGTGTCTGCCCTGCCGATAGTTGACTTAACGGCTAAAATTGTATGTTGTTTCATTTTAAAACAGGAATTCAGCCCCAGAAAGATTACTTTTGTAATTATCTCACAGATAGCATTGCCCTTAAATAAAAAATCCCATTGGTTTTCTCTCCTTAGGTATAGGCGTAACTAAGCTTGATAAGATATGTCACTGGAACAAAACTGTAATGCCTCATTGACTGATTGTGATCTTGATTGAAGCTCTTTCATTTTTTGCCACTTATTTTTGCTTTAAAACAAACTCATAAAATTCCCTTTTATAAGTTCAGAACACTGATTTGAAATGTCACTTTGTGTGCTCTTTTCCTATTCAGTACTCTCCATTGCTGAAGAAGCTCTACTGTCAGATTGCCAAAACCTGTCCAATCCAGATAAAGCTGTCCTCCTCTCCTCCACATGGCAGCATCATCAGAGCCATGCCTGTCTACAAGAAGGCGGAACATGTCACTGAAGTGGTCAAACGATGTCCCAACCATGAATTAGGACGAGACTTCAATGATGGTACAATCAACTAGACTTTTCTTTTGAACACAGCCTATTAGACTTTCTCCAGCTTTGTGCCTCATTAATATTTGGCCAGTGCTAGCTCACATGAGCTACATTGTAAAATGTGGGCAACAGAAGGCAACAGAATAGTGATTACAGTTCAATAACCGCAGGTGTCGTTATTGTCAATGGTTTTCTGGAGGTCACGCTATATGAACATTTTGTGCAATAAAAATGCAATCAATAGTACTATTTGATGCCTGCTGAATTGTATTTGTTTGTTTTTTACTTACATTGATCAGCTGTATTTCACGTTTCTCTCCTCAGGTCAAGCAGCCCCAGCCAGTCACCTGATCCGAGTGGAGGGGAATAATCTCTGCCAGTATGTGGATGATCCTGTCACAGGCAGGCAGAGTGTCTTTGTCCCCTATGAGGCTCCACAGGTTGGTGGGACATGAGCTGCTACTGGTCATAGAGACTTACAATGCTTTATAGGGTGCCCTAGAGTAAATCAAGTACCCTAAGGAACATCAGAAATGAAAATAGGAAGGGAATGTCTGGGATATTCTCTACTTTGATTGATGAAGTGAATGCACTGATTCTCTGAATCCTGACTTCCATTTATAAACCTGTATTGATATTAAAGGAAACTCAGGCTGATGTTAAATAAATGCAGACAAATAAAAACCCTTTGACAAAATTAAGATGTTTGTGAAATGTGCATTGTACAAAAGTTTAAACATTTCACTATCTTAAAGATGTCCCCAACTGATTGGTAAATTAAACTGGTGAAGAGACAAGACACAATTAATCAGTCAAAGAAACGGTTATTTTCAGTAAAGAACTTTATATGAGGCACATCAGTAAATAAAGATGCCAGGCATGCCCACACAAGCAAAAGAATCATCATATCTGTTACTAAAAATGATAGGGAAAAGCACACATTTTCTCTCGTCACATCAAAGTGCACTACAACACTTCCCTCTAGTGGTGAATTGTTGTTTTGAAAGAAGTTGCTTGAGCAATGAAAAAAATTAAATTAATTTATAAATCTAGGCTCGATGCGTATAAATATCTATTCAGTTTAATAGTGTATGCTTTTATCTGCACTGATATGAGTATTTATGACAGGAGAAGTTGGGCTGATGGAAGCAAACCTCATTGTTTTGTGTTATAGGTGGGGACTGAGTTTACCACCATTCTATATAATTTTATGTGCAACAGCAGCTGTGTGGGCGGCATGAACAGGAGACCTATCCTCATCATAATCACTTTGGAAACCAGAGAGTAAGTCATACACACATAGATATTTAGCTTGTTAAAGAATATATTCATCAATTTTTAAACAGGCCTTAGTTAGTATGTTTTCTTTTCTGAATCATCCCTGCAGCGGTCAAGTGTTGGGCAGGCGGTCTTTTGAAGGTCGGATATGTGCATGTCCTGGCCGAGACCGCAAAGCTGATGAGGATCACTTTAGGGAACAACAGGCCCTGAATGAGAGTGTTGCCAAAAATGGGAGCGCCAACAAGCGCAGTGAGTTGAATTAAACTGAACTGAACATACATATTTGTAGCACATTTAAATAGTCAAAGACTCTCTGACATTTTTCATATTGTGCAACAGTATGAGCTGAAATATCACCATCTACAGTTATACACCTGACAACCTCATACAACTAGGCTTTGAAAATAACAGTTAAAAAGTCTGGTCAACAGCATCATTGTCAAATTTAAAAAAAAAAAACAACCACAATCTATTTAGCATTGATTTTCATTCATTTGTGTTGTCTTAATTAGTTTTCAAACAGTATTGAACTAGACCCTCTTTCTCAAAATATCGAAAGACCAGATAATCATAGATTCATTAGGTGAATGGTAACTATAAAATACCACATCATAGGTCTAAATTTGGACAAAAAAATTTGGACAACCAATGTTCTCCATAAAGGCTTTTCATCACTCTCAACTGAAATTACACATATTAAATATTTTACTGTAAATGTCAAAGGTTGACTATTAGCAAATCATAGTTGCAGGACTTATTATACTATAATGTTAGAATTTTTATTTTTTAGGAATCATATTTTTAAGTAATATATTTTCTTATGTGTATTTAATTATAGTTATGGATTGTTCCCCAGTTAGTGTGTATTTGTTGTAGTTTTATATATATACTGTCTTGTGATCTAAGAGTCTCTGTAAGAGTTTCTGTGTGTATTGTAGATGTAAAAGCAATGGCTATGAACTCTCTGTGCAGTACATCAGTTTCATGCTCTGTACTGGAACTGTGTTAAACTGTATCATCATTTTATAAAAAAAATTCATAACCATAATTATTTTTATTGTTGATATGCATCATGTTTGGTTGTTTGTTGTCCAAAAGAGTGATATTGTGAAATGTGGTAGAAATCTGCTTGATTACCTTTCTGTTTCCTCTATCTGCAGACTTTAAACAGAGCCCGCCAAACATTCCCAATCCAAATATTAACATGAGAAAGAGGCGACATGGAGAAGAAGAGGTTTACTATATTCCTGTGAGAATCTTACACACAATTATCTTTTACTTAAAATAGTTTAATAAAATCTATACTTCATGTAAGAGCTTTTAAACTGTCAAATTTGCAGTATGTGGAAATATTTGTGTTAATTTATTAAATAGTGGAAGCAAATGTACAATTTTAATGAATGGATTTCAATCATTTCTTCCCTAATGGCTTAGGTTAATGTAAATGTTGTGTTTGTGTGTAGGTCCGTGGCCGGGAGAACTTTGAGTTGCTGATGAAGATTAAAGACAGCTTAGAACTGGTGGAGCTGGTGCCACCACAGCTGGTGGACTCCTACAGACAGCAAACACAGCAGCAGCTGCTGCAGAGACCGTGAGTCACTCTACTACAAAGATATTTGGTTCCACACATACATACTGAACATAAATAATACTTGCTCTAGTTACTTTCACTTTATTGTGAGTCACACCTGAAATATTCATAGTTGTGTAGCTATGTATATGTATAATATAGGCATGTATAGTTGGGTTTCTTGCTTGTTAGCAGAAAATGGAATAAGCCTTGAAAATGTCTTGTTTAATTCATCAAATTGTAAAGTGACATTCAAACTCAGTAACACTGAGATGTGTTTTCTCTAACCTCTGCAACATTCATCTGTTTCCTTTTAGGAGCCATGTAGCATCTCCGTCCTCCTATTCTCCACTGTCCAACATGAACAAGCTGCATCCCCACGGAGGCCTCAGCAAACCACCCTCAGTCAACCAGCTGGTGGGGCAGCAGCCCCAGCAACACCCCACTGCCCCTTCTTCCATTTCTCATATGGGTGCGTATATGTGTGTGTCTTAGTTTCAAACCATTTTTTTATGAAGCTAGTGTAGTACATATCTTTATCTTGGGTTGCTGTTCATTGTTTTACTGTTCACCTTTCTCTTTATTACAGGTTCAAATATGATTAACAACAACCACATGCAGGCAAATGGTGAAATGAACGGTGGCCACAGCAGTCAGAATTTAGTATCTGCTTCCCACTGCAGCCCACCCCCACCGTATAACCCTGACCCCAGCCTTGTCAGGTACCTCACCCTCCAATGACACTCCTCCTTTTTACTCTGCTGTAAAAGGCCACTTGACAATCAGATTCACTTGCTTGGTTAAATGCAAAATAGTGGCATATTGATGCTTTACTTTACCTGGCCATGTTCACATAATATTTCATCAAACAGTGTTTTGGAAGTTTCCTTTTCCCACAAAATGTGTCTAGATTGAGCTGGTTTTTCCATACTGTTGTGGCTGATCTGTACAGACCTGTAAATACCCTTTGCTAGTGCCATGGTGAAGGGCCACTGGAGGGTTGGCAGCATGGAAAAATGTTTATACACAATACGGTTAAAACAGAAGAGGAGCAATAAGTAGAATGGATAAGTCAATAATATTTTAAATAAAAGTGTAAAGAGTGTTTTAGTTTTTTTTTTTTAGTTTTTGGTTACTATAATTTAAAACTGTCCTGTTCCATGCAGTATAAAATAAAAAATGTCTAAGTTCTTTTGGCTGGCTGATAAATACGAAGACAGCTGGATTTATTTCCTAAGATATCTGCTACGTTAATATGCATCTAAGTCATATGTGTTGATCAGCTCTCATTAAATACATGCTAATACAGCCTAGCCACTCAAGAGTTGTAAACTTCTGCTTTGGCTGCCAGAGGATTTGTTACCCACACCTGAAATGGAGAAATTGTGTCTTATTTAGGTCCAAGCTCCTTCACACTGACAATGTGTAAGCGTCGATTTTTTTGCAATGCAATGCAGCAAATTTTCTTTAGAAGAAATGATTAATTTCTATTTAATTTAAAAGTCTTTTTATTTTTTACTTTTATTGTTTATTACTTTTACTTTTTTAGACTGATTTGTCAGTGCAGTCATATGACTTGCTTACACAAATTTAACATTTTTGATACAGCAAAATTTGTCCTTCTTTTAATTTTGTAGAGTATTGTGTTATTTGAAGAGTTAAATTGTATATTTAGCTTATTTTTCCAGTTATTTTGTATGTTACCAAAACTTTAACATTCATGTATTTATAATAAAGGTTTTTCATCAAAGCAATAACGGCCTTATGAATCATTACTGCTGTATAACTGAATGTTTATGGTTTTACTCCACTGCAGCCCACTAGATGCATAATTTTGGTACCCTTTAGACAAGATCAGTACCCCCAAAATTTAAAAAAAAAAAAGCTGTAAGCAGTTGGGCACATAGTGAGACAACTAAAAAATAAATCCTGAAAATAGTTAAGAGGTTAGGATATATTTTTTATTCTACTTAAGCACAACTGCACTTTTTGTAAGTGTTAATGTTTGTATTTGAGTCCTAGTTTTAGAATGTAGCTGTGGTCTAAGCAGGCCTGCTTTTCTCCCCATACAGTTTTCTCACCAGTCTGGGCTGTCAGAACTTCATTGAGTACTTCACTTCCCAAGGCCTCCAGTCTATCTACCATCTCCAAACTCTGTCCATGGAGGTAACCACTTTGTTACTGTACATACAAGCCAGTGGTAGAAACAGTGAATATAAGAACAAATGTAGTGTGTATTTGAGTCTTATTTTTAAAAAAATAGTAAAAGAAAAAGAAGGAAAAGCAAAGTGCATTAATGGACATGAAACAGAAAATTTCAAGAATACCTTATTAGTTAAGGGTAACCTGTGGAATTTTTGACCACTTGATGATTCATATAATTGTCTTGAGGAGCAGGTTCTATATCTTTGTATCTTCAAGCAAACACACGAAGACGCACATGCACTCTTACTGTTTGTGTTTGTTTACTGTTACATTCTTACACTCCTCCATTGTCTGTGTGCCTTCACCAGGATTTAGGTGCATTAA
>VUQH01045460.1:8190-20549 GCA_015106775.1 Etroplus canarensis | reverse complement strand
TCTGATGGAGCAGTCTGGGTTTGGTGAATCCAGGAGAACGTTACCTGTCTGACTGTAAAGTTTGGTGGAGGAGGGATAATGCTATGGGCTTGTTTTTCTGGGGTTGGCCTGGGCCCCTTAGTTCCAGTGAAGGGAAATCTTAATGCTTCATCTTACCAAGACATTTTGGACAATTCTATGCTTCCAACTTGTGGGGACAGTTTGGGGAAGGTCCTTTTCTGTTCTAGCATGACTGTGTCCCAGTGCACAAAGCAAGCTCCATAAAGGCATGGTTGGATGAGTTTGGTGTGGAAGAACTTGACTGACCCACACAGAGGCCTGACCTCAACCCCATCCAACACCTTTGGGATGAACTAGAACAGAGATTGTGAGTCATCAGTGTCTGATCTCACAAACTGGCAAAAATTCCCACACACACCAACAACTTGTAGAAAGCCTTCCCAGAAGAGTGGAAGCTGTTCCAGCTGCAGAGGGACCAACTCCATATTAATGCTTCTGGATTTAGAATTGGGGGGGGGGTCAGAAAAGCTGCTGTAGGTGACCCAATACTTTTGTCTATATGGTGCAAGAACTGAGTTAGTTACAGGTGGCTAGCTTGGCTCATGATCAGCGCTGATTGAAGCTTGGTTAGGTATCACCCCACCAAACATCAGCCTCCTCCTTCCCACACCAACATCCTGTCAGGACTAGCTGGCTTTCAGGATTGACAGATGTGAACAAAAAGACATCTTCAAATAAAGTTCAGGATTATGAAACAATGTGGAAATTACACCTCAGCTGGAAGGTTTTCAACGATTTAATCATCACTTTCTATTAAAATGTAAATAAGTCTTTCACTGCACCAAACAGATGCCAGGCCTGGGTTCACTCCATTAAAACCTACAGATGGAGCTCTTCTTACCCACCTCAACGCTGAGTGGAAATCACTGCGGCTGACGGCGTGGTGCCGCCTCAGGTGGTGCAGGAAGGTGGAGGACTCCAGGTCGAGCTCAGAACATCATGCAGTCTATGCTAAACATTAGCATGTCCACCGAGCTAACAACCCAAACCTTCAGTCTGGGTTCACATATAGGATATACTGATGAGTATAAAGATACAAATGTCTATTTACAGCAATAGAAACAGGAAACCAATACAGTTATCAGTCGTTATAAACAGCTAGCATCTTTGATCAATAGAAAACAGACCTAAACCTACACTGAGAGAGGAGACGAGTTTACAGCATCGCTTCTGTTTTAACACGGCTTCTCTGGATCCTGTTGGGCTTGCGTGACATAATATACGGCATAATGGCGCTGTCTTACATTCCTGTAATGGGTCACGCTCTTGTCAAGCGGACGATTCAACAGCTAACAGAATTCATGGCTTACAGAGACAGAACAGAAAAACTCTGAAACAGACAAAAAGAAGAAAAACTACAAAGCCTTTTTACATTTCTGTGTACAGATTTTGCTAGTCAGCTTTACAGAAGTCGGTAGGAACGTTTCTGAGCGGTACAAATCGTTAGGGCGGTGAGACGTTTGGTTAATCATGACCCGACTCCAGCTTAGAGACTCCTGGAAGTTAAAAAAAAGTGAAAACACATATTTTCCCCAACGTTAAACTGTCGTCGACCAGGCCGGTGTTTCCGGTTAGAAGCGTTTACAAAAAGGGGTTCGGTTAGCCAATCCAAACCCTACTATTAACCCTACATGGGTTGGCGGTGACCTGGTGGATGTTAAGAGGTTCCAACTCCTTCTTTTACTAAGCTTTTAAAAGCAGTTGTTTGTCATGGCACTTTCAGCTGTTCCCTGTTTCCCCCAGCGTATGTGATTTGCCACAGAGTTTACCATGGATGCCCTTCCTGATGCAACCCTCCCATTTATCCAGGCTTGGGAAAGGTTCTAGGAGGACACCAGTGTGTAACCCTTAACGCTGTGCTTGTGTCTCCTCCCAGTTTGTAGCAGTGGTTTGGTGTTGTCCTATTTGTTTACATTATAATCTGTAATTTAAATTGTTTTTTTTTTATTTTAATGGACCTACAAAAACAACCCAAACTGGTGAGGTGAAATAAAAAACATATGTTAAAAATATCTAATGAATAAAAACCTTCAAAGTGGAGCGTCCATATATATTAACCCCCTTTGCTATGAAGACCCTAAATAAGATCTGCTGCTACCAAAGACCTTCAGAAGTCACATGATTAGTTCAATAAAGTCTACCTGTGTGCAGTCCAAGTGTCACATGATCTACGTAAACCTGTTCCCAAAGGCCCCAGAGTCTGCAACACCACTAATCAAGAGGCTCCACCAAGCAAGACACACCATGAAGACCAAGGAGCTGTCCAAACAGCTCAGGGACAAAGCTGTGGACAAGAACCAATCAGGGCTGGTTATAAAAAATATCTCCCATTTTTTCACTGTAATCTGAAGTAAAGCCACTACTACCCGTCCAAATACTATTGCTTATTTGCAGCCTGGTAGTAAACAAGGCTCCCTGTACTGAATTCCTGAGGTCTTTCCTGCAGTGGAAAGGCTCCTTCATACAAGGAAACTAAGACATTTTAGATGAAGCTTTAGTGGCCCAAAATGCATTTGCTTCTTTTCCTGGAAGGCTTCTGAAATGCTTGAAGTAATGAAATGTTACAATATTCCATTTGCCAAGTGAGTTGTGTCCTAACCTTGGTGCAGCCTCGTTGGAAGTCTGCCCTCAGAGTATAAGAAGTAAAGAAGGAGCTGGAGATGAAGAAAGATGCACCTGTCTTAGACAGTTGACCAGTATGACCACAGAGCTGTGCACTCTGCACAGCAGGATGATATCGTTTCACATACACATAATTGCTGCTGTCTGTAGGCCCAAAGGCTGCAGATGCTTTTCATCTATGCTGTCTTTATATCAAGGCTTGTCTTCCCCTCACAGCTGTGGGTGTGATAAAGAGCTGGCCCAAGATGTTTCCTAATGGCCGTTAAAAGAAAGCAGCAGAGGAACATAATCTCGTCTTCTTTCTCCCCTCTCTCATCATCTTTCTCTCCCTCTTTTGGCCTTTGCTTTCTCTGCTGTGACTGGAGGGAGGGCTTAGAGGGAGAGAGTGTCCATGATAAGGCTGTGCTCAGCCTCTTCTCACAGTAATGCTGGCCCTTAGTGATGGATGGAGATGGGAATAATGCAAAGACAACGCTCTTTATTCTAGTAGCAGAGAATGTGACTATCTGCTCTGCTGTGCTGCTGTCTGAGGCAGCCATGTTAAAATGAAAGCAAATAGCTCTCAGTATCACAGAGAACATGAATCAAAGAGCAGGTTGGCCCTCTCCTGATTGTTCAGGGATGCTGTTTGGTGTGTGCACAAATTAGCTCTTTTAGAGACAGCTGATAGATTAGGAGCAATAAAGAAGTCAACAAATCAGAAAGTAATATCACCCCAGTGGTTCCATCTGCGCGCCCCACACTCATCGTTTTTGCTTCTCATCTCCGTCAGGCGTTCGTACTTCAGCATCTAGCCATCTGGGCAGTGCTACAGAAGAGGAGGGAGCATTAAAGGTCTCTGCAATGCTTCAGACAGCTTAACAAACACACAAACTGTTTCTGTGCAGTTTGGCACACAGTTTCACTCACTAGATAAATGCACAGTGTCCATGGCCATTGTTAAGTTAGGACCCGTGTTTTCCAGGTTTATACTAGATTTATACTGGCTGGGAGTTAGAGAGCAGCTCATGTAACAGCTGCAAAATGTTGTGGAATGCAGCTGACTAATTCTAGAAGGAGCAGCAAACCCCACAGCTGACCACACCTAGTTAACCCCTGCCTACAGCTACCACTTTGTACGTGTCTTGACTGTCCATCTGGGGTTCGAGTCCATGTAGTTCTAGTTCATCACAGAGAAAAGCAAGTCCAAGCTTCTCCTCCTTTGTCAGACTGATGGTGATTTGTCTGATTAGCTCTCACTGAGGCCACCCCAACATTTTTGAACAGTTTGAAGATTTAACCAGTGGAACATGAGCATTGGTTGAATACTGATACTGTAGGGGCTTTATCCTACGATGTGAAGCACCTTGAGGTGAGTTTTGTTGTGAAGTGGTGCTTTATAAATAAAACTGAATTGAACTGAAAATTGAATTAGCAAAACATGATAAAGAACATGAGAACACAAAATGATCTGAGTTTTGAACACATCCCCAGCCACTCAAGTCTGCTAATCAATTCTGTGCAGAGTAAGGATGCCTCAAATCCTTATAGAGGATTTGAGGCCGGGTGGTGACATGCAAGCACTGGCTTTGTCTTTGGTTCAGAGACTCTTTAGCTGCTCACAGAGCAAAACACAAAAGTACAAACCCAACTGGTTAATGACTTTTCTCAAATTTGTCAGTGACCTTATGAATACCCGCCTGCTCCCAGGTCCTTCATGAAATAAAAGACTAAAGAAGTCTTTCCACTGCTCCAACCCTCACAGTTTCTCCATGCATCTTCTGAGCTCAGCCAACTTAAAAGTGGTTATTTCATTTTGAACCTCAAAGCCACATTTTGCTTCTTGTTAGAAGAGCTCATGCAGCACCCACATCCATCACAGTGACAGTACCCCAAGGAAAACCCAATATACTGTATGTGACCTACATACTTGGTTGATTCTCTTAATCCAAGCAGCTACCCAGGAATCTCTGTCAGTCCTTTAAATTCAGTTATACACACACACACACACACACACACACACACACAAATCTCTGCTGTAGATTCAGAGTGTTGGTGCTGTGGGTTTATGTGCGCCCTTATCTATAGGTCCATTCTCCTTTAAAGCTGTGTTATGTCTGTGGTTGTAGGTGGTGTGTGTGGTCCATAACTTCAAAGGTAAATTACTGCTGAGCGAGGAGCCGCCGGCTGAGCAGCCGCCCAACACGGCCATGCTGAACATGGGCCGAGTGGAGAGTCCTCTGGAGAAGTACATCGCCTCACAGGTTGGTATGGCCAAACAGAGCACGCCGCTGATTAGAACACGCCCCTCTTTTGCACTTCATCACCATTTATATCCTGAAGAAACAGATGTTTCCTGCAGTGTAGCAACGCACCAGCCTCTGCAAACATCTATGATTTAAATCAATCGCATAGGACACCCTCAGTTACATGCAGAACATCAGATAATGTGTTAGAATGATGGGACAGGTGTTTAATGCCAGATTATTCATCAGAGCTGGAGTGTGTCCTACAGCCGATGTGTTTTGCACTCTATATATTTTATTGATGCCGTATTAGTCTTAGAACACATCTTTGACTCAGTCAAGCAACCTCATGTGGTTTGCATGACTGAGACGCTAAGAAACATCGATAGAACTACTTTCGTGGTCTTTTCCTTGATGGTGTATACAAAGACGCAGCGCCGCTAACTATTAAACGACACGTGAATCTCATCCAGACAGCCATGATGTTTCCTCTGACCGGTTAGTAATAAATCAGAGAATGAGACGGTAACATCTCCACTGAAAACTGGTGAGTGGCAAAGCTTAAGAAGAGTTGAATGTGACGTGACAGGCGTCACCCACAATCACCCTGCAGAGCATGGCTGTCAGAGTCAACACAGTGCACTGAAGTGAAGCAGGTGGAATCACCTGTGCAGTGACCAAACTGCCTCTGATTGGCAGAGAATCAGACAGTGACTTTTTTTAATTCTTGGTTTTAAAGCGCCCGTGTTATGCACGTTTACATCAGTCACATGTTTATAATTTTCAATTCAATTCAGTTTTATTTATATAGTGCCAAGTCACCCCAAGGCGCTTCACACTGAAAGGTAAAGACCCTACAATATTAGAGAAAACCCCCAACAATCCGATGATCCCCTATGAGCAACACTCGGCAACTGTGGGAAGGAAGAACTCCCTCTTAACAGGAAGAGACCTCCGGCAGAACCAGGCTCAGGGAGGGGCAGCCATCTGCCTCGACCGGTTGGGGATTTCTTTCTTTTTTTGGTGGGGTCAGGGGTTGGGGTCATCTACTAGAACAGGGTTACATGCTTTAACGTCTGTAAGCTCCATTACCCTGGCCTGGCCTGCGTTTTGATTGGTGCAGCACCTCTCTCTGAAACACTAAGAGGTTTTGGTACCAACAGACAGAAGGAGCTCCAGGAACTTGGATCAGGGACTGCAAGGCCATTTTTAAACAAGTACTCAACGTCTTTCTGCATGGAGACGTGCTTAACACTGCTTAACGCTGCTCTTGATTGGAACGTCATCCCCTGCATCAATGTCATGTTGTGGGCGTTGGCACATCTTAATACAAACCTGCATGTCCACACATTCACCTGAGGCCGTGACCCTTTGGAAGGCCTGTAAGATATAACAAATGGCTTTCTGACTGAGCCAGAACATGAACATCATGATTGGTTAAACAATCATAACAGGACAATAGAAGACTGAAGCAACACAACATGTGTCAGTGGGAGAAGAAGCAGCTCTTTAGTCTACACTTTCTCCTTGTCAAGCAAATTCTCCAGAAGGTTGCTAATTTTTAGGGTAGCCACAAAAGGTTTGCAAAATAGCAGCTTTGCCGGCATAATGACGTGTATTCTTCTCTAAACTTGGTGAAGAATACGGCTTCTGAGCTTCACCGACTAGAACCCACTGCAGCAGTGAGGTCCAGCAGTCCTGTTTGTGTAACTGCTCCCTTTAGTGTCCATAAATTGGCTCTTGCAGCCAACAGCAGAACATGTGTTGTGCTTTTTGCTTATGGTCGACATATTTTAAGCAGTTTTTAAATGGAGAATCATGCTGACACATTTTTCAAGGTGGTCCATTCTCACATGTAGCACAAAGCAGGAGGTAGTCTGCTTGAGGTGAAGACAGTGTGTCAGAGTTTCAGGAGCGGGACCACACCTCATACTCCCTCCTTCCATCCAAATGTCTATAACTACCTTCCTGACCGACAGACTTGTTTGGTCTCATGTCTTTACCCCACGCTGCCTACCTGTTTCTCTCCCCTCTCGTTGGTACCAAGGGCAGCCATTGGTCCTCACTGAGGCCCTCCACAAACTGTAGTCTCCGGCCCAGATTTGACTACTCCATCTGCTTTCTCTCTTTGTCTAGTCATGACTGAGCTTGTGGTCCCTGCAAGTATAGATACTCAGGTTTGGGTGAGGGAATTCACAGGAGACGTGCAGATGACACATGAATTACCCAGACTGCTACCTGTGTTATCCTCACGCTGGTGCACAGATAACACAGACTTTGTGCTAGAGGGCAGGTTGAAGATTGTTTAATGTTCCATTTGACTGCACTGAACAGTTGTGTTCTCACGTCACAATCAGAATCAGTACATCTGACAAACTTCAAGCCTACAGTGCCTGCAATAAAAGTGGTGGACTGGAAGGCACCTGCTCATTCTTTGTTTGAGGGTGTTCCAAACCACCTGCCAGGAGGACATCATGCAGATGTCTTACACAGTACAAAACATTTGCAACCCCGACTCCCAGCAGGGCGTCTCAGGTATTTCTGGGTTTAATGTGCGTGCCGTATATGTGGACGTGGGGCTTTGTAATCTGGCAGGCTTTTATATGCACAAAATATGTACATACCACACTAAAGCAAATGGAAAAACCACCCAAGAGTAAAATGAGCTCTTTAAAATTGTAAATCAATTAAGCTCCACCAATATGAGACTTGTGCTGTGCCACTTCTAATTGCAAATGAATCATCTTCAGCTTCGTACGTCTGATCAATCAAATCAACGTAATTTTCTGCTTTATTTCTTAAAGGTTCTTCATGAATCAGTAATGGGAACAGCTGCTAATTCCAGTGCTGCTCTCACACAGACCTGCTACAGTCGAGTTTCACATTAATTTTTAAAGTGACCAGCAGAACTGACAGTAAAATCAGAGGGTTTGGACTCTATTTAAAGCAGTGTGACCCATTAGCTGTGCTTTAGAGAACATGAAGCAATACTAAAATGTTAATATTGGATGTTGCCATTTGTTGCCCCTCGCTCACACTCACACACTGCTGCTGCTGCAGGAGACGGATGATGAAGATGAAGTCTCTTGGAACATTAAGGAGCACCTCCAGGCCTTCCTGGACTGGCTGCAGGGTCTCAGCTGGTTCAAGTGTTTCAGGAACAAAAGGCAAACAGTCTACACTATGAAGGGGTTTGAGATGTGAGCTTTGCCAAATCTCTGGACTCAACCTCACGCTTCTTTTTCTTCTCTTTGAATTCCAGTTGTGGCTGATGTTTTGGTGTAGTTCTGGTCCAGCCCGTCTCACTTTCCTTTGAGTTTTAACATCTTCAGTAATGTTTCATATTTAGCTGTTTAGAAGTTACTGTGGGTCAGTAGATGATGCTGTGTAAAAGTTACAGGGATGAAAAGTAAAATGAGGAAGAAAAGAGGACAAACCCCTAAATCACATTTCTGTAAAATGGCTTTATGGTTATTTAAAAACCAACGGGTTTGTTAAAGAGTATGCTGGACAGCATGACAGAGATAACGTAGTCACTCCAGACCGGGTCCCTGATGGTGTGACCAGGGCTCTGTGAGGCCAGATAATATGCTGCAGGGCTCCTGGTTCTACTTGAGGATGGAGGTAGCTCATCGTGTGTCTGGCTGTAGATGTGGGCTTGTTGCAATGTTGCTGATTGCATTTTGTGTTGTCCAGGTGCTGGAGTTTTCTATGGGCCACATTTGGGTCAGAGTGAGTTAGGACCAGGGGTCAGGTGTGTTGTAACAATCTGGACACGTCTTGCTGTTACCCATCTTATAGGCCACACTTGCAGGTGCCAAAAGTAGCCCAGATTAGGGCCAAACGCGCCTGTTTTCTGGGTCACTGATGAATCTGGTGACCATCTAAAGCGCCTGTAACCTTTGTACCAGTACTGTATGTGCTGCATCGAAGACAGAGCCCCTTCATGTGCAAAGTTTTCTGATACTGGGATTTGGAGGACCTGCATACTCAACCTTGTAGGACAAAATAAGATGTATCTGCATTTTTATCCCAGAATGCATTCTGTCATAAATCCCTCTGATGACAGCATTAGAGGGATTTATGACAATGTGGTTTATGCAGCTAATGTGGCCACAGAAATGCACAATTAAGTACCAAGATATTACACACTCGAAGGGTTCACTCCAAGTACACAATAACCTTTGTGTTACAAGAGTTAATAGTGTCCCAACACAAGCTGACTGAAGAACCAGATCATCCTTCCACAGAAAGTGTTTAAAATTTAAGCTTGACAGCAGTGAACATGAATTAGTGAAGAAGAAAATCAGCAGTAACAACTGTGGCAGTTTTCCAGTTTGAATATGTAAGAACACTGGAGTTTCCCTGTGTCTTGTAGCCTATACGAGAACAAAGCAGGCCCAGAACCCCCTGGCACTGGAAGCATTCCATGAGAGTAGCCACGGAGTGTTGGGTGCAAGCTGCAGTTGGAACAGTAATTTGGCTGGTTATGATGAAAGAATAAAAGGCGGGTTTATTACAACCCCTTACATGCTCATTAGTTGTCTGTAAAGAGCTTCTAATTTGGTCATTTCAGTCGACTTCCATGTTTGTGTATGAACGTCTTGCATACGTCATTTGGGCATCAGTCAGAGCTATTACATACCAATAACAACACCAAGTATCAGCCAGTGGATTCACCTAAAGACAACTGCACCTTCCTCTAATCATCCCTGCCTGTTAAAGACAGAAATGATGATCATGTTCTCAACACTGAACTCACAGAGGTGATGGCTGAGCTCAGGAACACAGTAACATCATCAACTCTGTAATCATAACTTATATCGTTCTTTTTCTTTTATTGTTCAGTTAATACTTACTCACTTATATTCATCAAGCTAACATAAACCGTGATATGTCCTGGAAGATAGTGCAAACTTCCAAAAGGGAATTGTTCATCCATAACCGCGATTCTTAAAAGGTTCGGAAGCTGCATAAAAAATAAGTCCCAATGACGAGCCAGATGGTCCCTCTCCTCTTTAGTCCAGATGACACAGCGTCCATGATTTCCAAAAAGAATGTCAAATGTCCTTTGGTCTGACCACAAAACAGTTGTCCACTTTGTCTTAGTCCATTTTAAATGATCTTTGGTCCAGAGAAGACGGCAGCATTTGTGGATCATGTCCACATATGTCTTCTTCTCTGCATGATAGAGCTTTAACCTGCATGTGTGGACGGCACGGCCAGCTGTGTCCACAGACGATGATCTGTGGAAGTGTTCCTGAGTCCATGCAGTGATTTCTATGACAGAATAATGTCTGTCTGTAATGCAGGGCCTGAACACCACCAGCATCCAGGGTTGGTTTTCAGCTGTGTCCTTTGGTCACAGAGACGTCTCCAGATTCTCTTGATCTTCTGTTGATATTATGTACTGTAGATGATGGAACGTTAAGGTCTTGAGGAACGTTATTGTGAAATTGCTCCACAGTTTGTTGACACCTTTTGTGGCAGATTACTGAACCTCTGTCCATCTTTACTTCTGAGTGACTCCGCCTCTCTAAGGTGCTCTTTTTATACCTAATCGCATTAATGGCCTGTTGCCAATTTTTTGGCACCACTTACTTTTGTTGCCTGTTGTCCCAACATTCTGGAGACGTGTTGCTGCCATCAAATTAATAATATTTTTCATCATATAGTAAAATGTCGCACTTTCAACTGATACAATGCTTAACAAATGTATTAGACCACCACCCAGTGGAAGATTTATGCCACAGTTACCCCAAATTAACAGCATTGTAAATACCAAAATGATTTTTTATGTTTCTGTAATGATTAATACACCTGTGTGTAGAAGCTATTTATCCAAAATGATATTTTTAATGCTAAAATATAATTATTATTTGAATTTTCAAATTTTCTGTTTATCAAAAAACAGAAAAAAACAGTAAAGCACATATTATTTCCTGATTAAGATACCAAATTATCGCTGTTTCCTTGCATTCCTGAACAGAAAGATGAGTTTTATTGGTTGACTGTTCTGCTTGATTAATTTGTGTCTCCTCAGAGACGCCCAGTGAGCTCAAACCTGGGTGTAAAAAGGTGAATTCAGTCTGAAATTCCTCATTCCTGTTAAAAATGGTAAAACATAGAGAACTTACTGAAAGAGTCTGCAGTAAAGACCTGGATGGTCTTTCTCGATTTTGACAGCCGGTCTAATAAATTTGTTAAGCACTGTATGTTTTCTGTGTCCTTTTGTGATTAAATATTATTTTATGAGATTTTCAAAGTGTTGTGTTTTGTTTCGATTTTACGCAGCGTCCTAACCTTCTTGGAATTGGGGTTGTAAAATTCAGAACTACTTTAGCTGAAAAATGAACGAGATGCTTCATCTATACTTCAGATAATCCTTTATTAGTCCCATAATGGGGAAATGTGCATATTTACAAACAGCAGTAAGCCTTTTATGTAATGACTCTATTGGAATAAGCATCTCAGCATGGCTGTGAATACATAAGAAAAAATAATCCAAAATACATTCATGTGTCTTGACAAACTGTCCATATCAATTTTTAAATTGTATTTCTTTTGTTATTCATTGCTGAAACAAATTACTCCCAACATTTTATAAATAATATGATTTTAACTGTGTGTAAGTTTACGTTTTTTAAGTCTTAAACTTATTTATTGCCAATGTCTGAGTGTATTTTAAGGTAACTTAAGAATGAGACTTTCCTTGTCCATCATGTTGCCTCTGGAATGTGAAAATCCAAAGGATGTGACATGTATGCCCACTTTACCTCAGTGCCTCTCACTCTCAGCATCAGCAGTAATGGTAGCTCAGAAATCACACAGCCTCCTAACAAACACCATAAATAGACCACAAAACAAAATCCGACTGAGTTTTAGGTAGTGTTTCCATAGTGACAATGATAGTGAGCAAGTTAGCCACTCACCAGCTAGTCTGGGTATCAAGCAGTTGTCTACATTAGAAGGTTAGCAAATGTTAGCTGAGACAGCCAGAGGAATTTCACTTTCATCTGGGAATTTTTGTGCATCCATCCAGAAGAACATTTGTGAGGTCAGACGCTGATGTTGGATGAGAGGGCCTGACTTAAAGCTCTAGTTCATCCCAAAGGTGCTGGACTGGGTCGATGTCAGGGCCCTGTGTGGGCCAGTCAGGTTCTTCCACACCAAACTCATCCCACCATGCTTTATGGAGCTTGCTTTGTGCACTGGGGTAGTCATGCTGGAACAGAAAAGGGCCTTCCGCAAACTGTTCCCACTAAGTTGTTCCCATAAAATGTCTTGGTAAGCTGAAGCATTAAGATGGCCACTTCTGTCTTTTACCTCAGCACTCGGCGACCCCGGTCTGTAACTTTACGTGGTCTGACACTTGGTGGCTGAGTTGCTGTGGTTCCTAAATGCTTCCACTTTGCAATAATCCCACTTCCAGCTGATGGTGCACGTATATAA
>VUQH01045453.1:0-16679 GCA_015106775.1 Etroplus canarensis | reverse complement strand
AGAGTCTGGAGGAAGAGTGGAGAGGCACAGAATCCACATTGCTTGAAGTCCAGTGTGAAGTTTCCACAGTCAGTGATGATTTGGGCTGCCATGTCATCTGCTGACATGCTTTATGGAAATGCTGAGTTCATTTTTGAGAAGGACTTGGCACCTGCCCACACTGCCGAAGGTACCAAAAGCTGGTTTAGTGACCATGGTGTTACTGTGCTTGATTGGCCAGCAAACTTGTCTGACCTGAACCCCATAGAGAATCTATGGAGTATTGTCAAGAGGAAGATGAGAGACACCAGACCCAAAAATGCAGATGACCTGAAGGCCGCTATCAAAGCAACCTGGGCTTCCATGACACCTGAGCAGTGCCACAGGCTGACTGCCTCCATGCCACGCTGCATTGATGCAGTGATTCATGCAAAAGGAGGCCCAACTAAGTACTGAGTGCATAGAAATGAACACACTTTTCAGAAGCCTGACATTTCTGTTTAAAATATCCTTTTTTATTGATCTTATGCAATATTCTAATTTTCTGACACTGAATTTTGGGTTTTCATTATCTGTAAGCCATAATCATCAAAATTTCAAGAAATAAAGGCTTGAAATATTTCACTCTGTGTAATGAATCTATATAATATGTGGATTTCACTTTCTGAAATGAGTGACAAAAATATTGAACTTTTTCAGGATATTCTAATTTTTTTAGCTGTACCTGTATATAATCAGACACATGTGGAGCACAGATGTATACAGATAAACTGTATAAATGAAACGCAGTAAAACTTATATTTCCAAATTAATAGTTTAGTTCATTTTTTCATTTGTCAGAAAGTTCATTAAACACTCCAGTTTCAAAAAACTCAAACTTTCTTGCAATTATTTGATGGTTTTGGCTTTACTCACCATGGCAGGTTGGATCAGGAAGGGCATCCAGCATAAGACCTCTGCCAGAATTACTACTGTAGAATACAAGCTAGCAGTCCAAGACAGAAACTTTATCCTGAAGTTTTAACTTAGCCCTGTAACTCATAGATTATCAGAACTCTTTATTAATAATATAAAAACTCATATGCCCAACATGGGGCTTGGACCCACAACCCTGAGGTTAAGAGTCTCATGCTCCACCGACTGAGCTAGCCAGGCTGTTTTGAGATGATCACATCATCAATGAGATTTTTTTTCATGTGTTCAATGAGACTCATGCAGTGCACAGATATAAATGAAACACATTAAAACTCATACGTGCAAATTTATGGTTAATTTCATTTTTTTTTTTTATTAAGAAAGTTCACATGCCTAACATGGGACTTGAACCCACAACCCTGAGATTAAGAGTCTCATGCACTACCAACTGAGCTAGCTGGGCTGCCTGTGTCCTGTTTAATACATGATCTTTTGAGACGCTTACATCACCAGTGTGATTTTTTTCATGTATGCAAACAGACACATGCAGTGCACAGATACATACAGATAAATGAAACATTAAAACTCATGTATGAAAATTGATTTTTAATTTTTTTTTTCTTTTTACAAGTTCAATAAAGACTGTAGTTTCAAATAACTGGAAATTTCTAGCAATCATTTCACAGTTTCAGGTTTACAGGGTAAGCCCCTCTCACCATGGAGGGTTGCATCAGGAAGGGTATCCAGCATAAAGCCTTTGTCAGAATTACCAATGCAGAATACAAGTGAACAGCCGAAGTTAGAAATTTCCTCCTGAAATTATTTTTTAACCCGGTAATGCTAAGTTTATCAGAACTCTTTATTAATGGTATCAAAACTCACACGCCCAACGTGGGGCTTGAACCCACGACCCTGAGATTAAGAGTCTCATGCTCTGCCATCTGAGCTAGTCAGGCTGTAACTGTCAGATCTGACACATGATTTTTTGAGATGATTACATGATCAGTGTGATTTTTTCATGTATATAATGAGACACATGCAGTGCACAGATATAAACAATATGAGTATTTGATTGTTTTTCTTTCAATAAAAACTCAATTTTCAAGAGTTAGAATTTTCGGTCGGTTGTTTTATGGTTAAGTCTCTCTCACCATGGTGGGTTGCACCAGAAAGGGCATCCAGCATAAAATCACTCCTAATGCAGATTAATCTGTTGTATGGACCCCTTGGGTAGAATATTGGAATAGAAGAAGGTAGAAATTTTGTCCTGAAATTATAACTTAACTTGGTAGCACTGAGTGTCTCAGAACACTTTAATAATTGTATGCAAGTTTACACACCCAACATGGGACTCAAACCCATGACCCTGAGACTAAGAGTCTCATGCTCTGCTGACTGAGCTAGCTGGGCTGTGCTCTTTAAGTTTGATACATAAATTTTTGAGACGCTTATATCATCATGCCATCATTTTTTTTTATGTACAGGTACATCTCAAAAATTACAATATCATGAAAAATTTCGATGTTTTTGTCACTAACTTGAGAAAATGAAACCCACTGATGCAGTAATTCATGCAAAAGGAGGCCCAACCAAGTATTGAGTGCATAGAAATGAACACACTTTTCAGAAGCCTGGCATTTCTGTTTAAAATGTTTTTATTGATCTTATGCAATATTCTAATTTTCTGACACTGAATTTTGGGTTTTCATTATCTGTAAGCCATCATCATCAAAATTTCAAGAAATAAAGGCTTGAAATATTTCACTCTGTGTAATGAATCTATACGTGCATTTCACTTTCTGAAATGAGTGACAAAAATATTGAACTTTTTCAGGATATTCTAATTTTTTGAGCTGTACTTGTGTATAATCAGACACATGTGGAGCACAGATATATATAGATAAACTATATATATGAAATGCAGCAAAACTTAAATTTGCAAATCAATAGTTTAATTCATTTTTTTATTCATCAGAAAGTTCATTAAACACTCCAGTTTCAAAAAACTTGAACTTTCTAGCAATTATTTGATGGTTTTGGCTTTACTCTACTGACTGAGCTAGCTGGGCTGTATATGTCAGATCTGATACATGATTTTTTGAGACGATCACATTATCAGTGAGATTTTTTTTCATGTATACAATGAGACTCATGCAGTGCACAGATATAAGCTATATAAATGAGTCACATTAAAACTCAAATGTGCAAATTTATGGTTAATTTCATTTTTATTAGCCAATAAATTCACTGAGCGGAATGGCCAATGTGAAATACAAGCTTTCAGCCCAAGACAGAAACTTCATCCTGAAGTTTTAGCTTAACCCTTTAACTCATAGTTTATCAGAACTCTTTATTAATGGTATGAAAACCCACACGCCCAGCGTGGGGCTTGAACCCACACCCCTGAGACCAAGAGTCTCACACTCGACTGACTGAGCTAGCTGGGCTGTGTATGTCATGTTTGATACGTGAGTTTTTGAAATGCTTATCATCAGTGTGATTTTTTCATGTAGACAATGGGACACATGCAGCGCACAGATATAAATGAAACACATTAGAATTCATATATGCAAATTAATAATTTGTTTCTTTTCTTTCAATAAACACTCCAGTTTCAGAAGTCAGAATTTTCAGTCAGTCATTCTATGATTTACATGGTTAAGTTCCTCTCACCATGGCAGGTTGCACCCGGAAAGGCATCTGACATGAAACCTGCGCTAACACTGCCAACGCATATTAAGCTGCTGTACTAACCTGTTGTGCAGAAAGCATTGGAGAAGGTGGAAACCTTGTCCTGAAATTACAACTTAACCACGTAACCCTGAGCGTGTCAGAAGTTTTATTAATCTTATGCAAACTTGCACACCCGAAGTGGGACTCGAACACACGACCCCGAGATTAAAAGTCTCATGCGCTACTGACTGAGCTAGCTGGACTGCACGCTCTGTGCTTGACATGTGAGTTTTTGAGATGCTTACATCATCAATCCATCAATTTTTTTATGTACAGGTACATAAAAAAATTACAATATCATGAAAAATTTCGATGTTTTTGTCACTCACTTGAGAAAATGAAACCCACTGATGCAGTAATTCATGCAAAAGGAGGCCCAACCAAGTACTGAGTGCATAGAAATGAACACACTTCAGTAGCCTGACATTTCTGTTTAAAATGTTTTTACTTCTTATGTAATATTCAAATCAGGTTAGTCAGGTTATTATTTAAACTTTAGAATTTCTTTTCAAAACTATGTTCCTATAATAACCAACAGGAGAGCAGCGACTTGTGAAGTGATTTTTGCGAGGCTCTGGTTCCTGAACTGTGTTGCACTTTGTA
Source organism: Etroplus canarensis (assembly GCA_015106775.1). NCBI lineage: Eukaryota > Metazoa > Chordata > Actinopteri > Cichliformes > Cichlidae > Etroplus > Etroplus canarensis. The sequence continues at coordinate 12,449 of VUQH01045453.1, read as the reverse complement.
GACAGTCGATGCACAGTGATGCATGGTCCAGCTTTCCAGCTGTGGACAATGAGCTACAGCCATTTTCAACAAATCACACAGGTCAGAGGATTTCAGTGAAAATGTCTGTGCTTTTTACAACAAGTCAGTTACATATCATAACAGTTAAACCAAAAATCTCCTGAAGAGTCGCACACACCGCTTAACTCTGCACGATTTAATCTGGTGTATTTTTAAAGTCTCACTCTGTACAGTGTCTTCATATTAAAGACCGCAGAAATGGACAAACAGCAGCATCTACCTGCGCGCCCAATGAATTCCTTTGTGGGCTGCGGGTTGCCAGGTTACACTGAGATATGTAGAATCCGCATTTGCTGTGCGGATTGTGTTTGCAGAACACATTTCGCAGACAATCTGGCAACCTGGGTAACATTAGGCAAGCGCACGCAGCTTACATATTTATGTTTTCCAATTACCAAAAAACAAAGTTTGAAGGTCATGCAAATTCTGCGAGCAGCCCGGGATAAATGAAACAGGAGGCCACCAGGAGACGGACGTCTCCCTCTTGTGAGATGTCTTAACATCTCTCTGCTGTTCTGAATAAATGTTGCACCAACAAAAATGCATCCTTGCTTTTGTGATCTCCTTTTCAGATAGGTGGAACACCTTCTAAATTCACCTTTGCGACAACTAATTCCAGCTCAAGACAGAATGAGGTGTTAAAGGTCAGAAATTACGTGTATTTTTTTATTAGACCCGCAATCTTTCTTGTACATTTGCATTTTCTGTAAAAGAAATAGCATACAGTAGTACAAAGCAGACATCCTGCAAGAATAAAGCAACACAGCTGAAGCGGTGCATGAATTTCCTTCATGCTCACAGCTTTGTGAGAGACTCCAAAAGGTCAAGAACATCAACATTTTCTGAGCCGAACAGAAGCGTGAAAGGATACGTCTTTACTTCGGGATGTTGCCACATGAAAGGAAGGCAAGAAAAGGGAGTTAAGTGCAGAGGAGCAGATGTCAGCTGGAGTTCAGTTACACACCGCTGTGTCACACACATTTTTACAGTGTTAGATGGAAAACTGGAGGCGCTGCCTTGGCCTTGGATCCTTCAAATAGCCTTAGTCATGTGAAATACGTTGCGCCGGTTGGAACGCTAGTACCATCGCCTCTGCAGTCAAGAAAGACAGCGCAACTTTGCTTCCTTTCAGAAACAGTATTCAAACTGAATCAGCAACACCTTCTGCAGAGCTACTGTGCAGGTGCTTAGCAACGGCGATGCTGCTCTTTGGGTGCGCGGAAGACGAGGCAGAGGCAGGAAGGTGTAAACAGGCAGCGAGCGGAGAGCAAACAATGTGAGCCAGGGCGTCGTTACTGAGAACCAGAGCCTGTGACCCAGCACCGCTAAAGCTACAGTATGTTCTGAGGGAGAGCAGGGAGCTTAGACAGGGAAATTCTTGTCATTCAAGTGTCCACCCATTTGTGATAAACGATCGTAAAGCTCTCATTCAGCGTTTCAGCCGCAGAGTCATTGTGATAAATGTCTTTAAGAACCCAATATACAGCAAATACCCCAAAGCAACTCAGGAAATGCAACGATGTTATCATGGAGCCACAGAAATAAATGAAAGGATGGAGGACAGCATCAACAAAACTGACAAGGAACACTTGACATGGTAGGATACTAAAATCGTACACATCATAATGCTTACCTACAGCAAATTAGACTTTGCAGTTATTTTAACCTAAAAAATTATATTTCCATAATTTAAAGAAGAGCTGTTTTTCCCATCAAAAAAAAAAAAAAAAATGAAAAATGGGCAGTAACAGTTTGCCACTGGCAAAGTCAGGAGGAGCAAGAACATGTTTGACTAATTTAAAGCAGACAATACATGTGAACGGAACATTAATGAGAGAATTAGAGATTTCAAAATTGTTTTAGGTATATTCATAGAGCCCAAGTCTGGACATTTTGGCCTTATACAGGCTGGGCATGTCTTATTTAGGTGGTCATTTTTAAAATAAAATAAAAAGAATAAATTCTAAAACTTACAGAATTAATTAGAATCACAATATTTTTGCTATCAATTTTAATTTTGTTGTTTGAATATACAGTATATGGAAAAATGTATTAGGCCACGCCTCTTAATTGTTGAGTTCAGGTGTTCCAGTCCCATTACCACAGGTGTATAAAGTCTAGCCATGCAGTCTGCCTTTACAAACATTAGTGAAAGAATGGGTGGTTATAAAGTGCTTACAGCATTGTGCTGTAATAGGACGCCTACTTTGCAACAAGTTAGTTCATGAAATTGCCTCCCTCCCAGATATTGCATGATCAACTGCATTTAGGAACCGCAGCAACTCCATGAAAAGTTACAGAGCAGGGCCCCTGAGTGCTGAGGTTCATAGTGTGTAAAAGTCACCAACACTCTGCTGACTCAATGACTGCAGAGTTCTAAGCCTCCTCTGGCATAAACAGCAAAACAAACAAAAAAGTGTGCTAGGAGCTTTATGGCACGAGTTTCCATGGCTGAGCAACGGCATGCAAGCCTTGCATTACCAATGATGATACCAAGCTCTACATGGAGTGGTGTAAAGCACTGGCTGGCATCACCAGGAGGACATTACCTGCCAGACTGCATTGTGCCAACTGTAAAGTTTGGTGGATGAGGGATAATGCTATTGGTTGCTTTTTCCAGGGTTAGTCTGGGCCCCTTAGTTGAAGTGAAGAAAAATCTTAATGCTTCAGCTTACAGTACCAAGACATTTTGGGCAATTCTACGATTCCAACTTTGTGGGAACAGTTTGGAGAAGCCCTTTTTTCTGTTCCAGCATGACTGTGCCCCAGTGCCCAAAGCAAGCTCCATAAAAGCATGACTGGACAAGTTTGGTGTGGAAGAGCTTGACTTGCCCATATAAAGCCCTGACCTCAACCCCATCCACCACCTTTGTGATGAACTGGAACAGAGACTGTAAGCCAGGCCCTTTTGTCCAACAGTGTCTGACCTCAACAATGCTCTTCTGTATGAATGAGCAAAAATTCCCACAGACACACTCCAACATGTTGTAGAAAGCCTTCCCAGGAGAGTGGAAGCTGTTTCAGCTGCAAAGGGGAACCAACTCCATATTAATGCCTGTGGATTTAGAATGGGATGTCATAAAAGCTCCTGTAGGTGTAATGTGTCAGAGGCCAAACACCCATGTGTAAACACATTTTTTGTTTGTATACTTTTAATATACAGTACTTACCTTTTCCCATGTATTAATAGGTATTTATGATGATATTTAACATAATATAAATTAGCCAATTTCATACATCTTGCAGTTTTTATTAACATAACTTCTCTTTGCTCTCTCACACCTAGATAATGAGGTAGCATGTACTATTCACAGGCTTCCTCATAAATAGGAGTTATGTGTACTAAACTTAATTTATTAGTTTGTTTATTTAGGGGTAGAGGGGTGGGGGTAATTGAGGTTGCTATACATAGCAGCAGCCAAGTGTAGTTGTCAAGCAAACTACGCTTGGCTGGAGTTTTTTTTGCACAACAATTATTTCTTTAGTATCTCTGCCAGATTTTGTTGCTCTGTAGGGCAAATGAGCCAACCATTCATCACTCAAGAGGAGAACTGAAATAAGGGCTGTAGATGTTCACTGATTGAGATTTACGAAATGGGACCTTGTATTCACAAAACTTTAAAATTCTGATAAAAAATACACTTAGACATTTCTGTGTCAGTTTTACCATTGTATGAATCTGGGGCTCGATTTCTTTAGTTTGAACTCAGACTGCAGGATGCTTTGGCCATATCTGTCTGTCGTACATGAGGGAGGATGCCACTTGAAGTAGAACAAAGTTGCCAGCAAAACACTTTAAACTGATGGTTTCTTTGTCAGAATATTAGACTTTGGAAATATGTATATCATCTGTCAAAGTTCAAGAACCCTCTACGGGACTGTCAGCATACAGCGCACATTTACATCCTCTGCATCCATTCCTGCCGTAGTTTTAAAATAAATGAATTAATGATTTTTTTCTAAGTACAGCACTAATACAGATGGTTACACAAGCTGGCACCGTCAGAAATGGCAGAAGTGCTGGAAACCAAATGTCTGGATTTAAAAACCTGGAAGGCCACCTGTCTGACAAATCCATTCCCTGAGGGGTGGGGTGGGGGCGGCAAATAGATCAGCAGCACGCACACATCAGAAGAGAAGGTGAAAAAAAAAATTAAAAAAGCATTTCAGGCCCACAGAAGCAGGAGCCGTTCTCCTGACTGAGCGCGCAGAGCAAGGCAAGGATATCGCTCCTGACAAGAAAAGGTTCAAGCACTCACTTGGCTCCCGAGTGCCTGAAAACTGGCTGGAGCTCTCAAATCTACCTGCTGAAAATAAGAGGCTTTGTGAGTACTTCAGTCAGTGGAAAGCTTGGGGCGGCAAATAAAGCAGGAAAGTAACTGAGTGTGCTAAAAGCAGAAATTCATGGGAAGCATGGAAAGCGTGATGGAGAAAAATGACCCCACTTGAAATCTTAAAGGCTTTGTTAAATTCACTGAGTGTTTCGTTTGGTTAGAAGTGTTTGACTTATTTGTTAGTGTGTGTGTGTGTGTGTGTGTGTTTGATGCATGGTGTGTGGCTGCATTTGCAGTCTGAGAGCAGGACAGTGCTTTCTGTTTGATCATAGATCAGAGGCGCTGCGTGGCCATCAGACTTCTGTCTGCCATTATTTATTGATGAAACAACAATTTCAGGGAGACAACTCCACCACCCAGACCACCACCACCTCCCCCCACTTTACATCACCAGGACAGCTCAGATCTTTTACTAACAGATGAGCCCTGAGCCGAATGCAAAACCTGCTCACTTCTCATATACGTCACAAGAACAAGGTCATCGGAGGGCAGCAATAGCTGAACACTGGGCACGTACATTCTGCCATTAGGTCAAGAGTCTAAGCGGAAGTAACTGCAGGATTTTATTAAATGATTTACCCAGTTTAATCTAGTTTGAAGCGCAGAAAATCAGCCAAGTTCTTCTCTGTGTAACCTCCACGCAGCGACAGTGAAAGCACCAAAGCGCATGATACACAGGACCTTCTGTTCTCATTTTAGCCCATCAGCTGGGCCTGTTTTCTCTTTCAGCTGTCACATCTCATTTGGTGCTATCTCGCCGTTAGCGGTGCAGGCATCGGCCCCTCAACAGCGTCACTGCTGTTGGTGCTGCTCGGACTTCCACCGGGCAATGATGAGGTCATATTTGCTGAAGAGGAACATCTTCCAGTGGGCAAAGTCAGAAAGGGTGACCCAGTGGATTTGGAGGCTTTGGGAAAAGTGTCGCTTGTCTTGGTGCACATACTGGCTCAGACTCAGATTAGATATGGTACAGTTTACTTAGCAGTGTGTAGCTTTGGCTTGCAGAAGCACAGCACTTACAGACTGGAGTCTACAAATTTTGAAAAAGTATTATGTGTCTGTTTTGATGATATGCAGAGGTGATTCCACTGAATCAGGTGGAATTCCAGCGTCTGCCTAACTTGTATTAACATTACATTCAAGCCAGAGGGCTCATATCTCTTTTTGGTTAATCCTTGAAAAATGCGGAGAAAGAAGTATATTTAAAGAATCTTGCATCAATTTTAAGAAGCACAACAACAACAACAAAAATATCTCATTCTTTATTTTTACTTAACCAGGGGTGTGACCAGGGTCTGTCCAGTGCCAAATCAGTTTCAACTGGAACTGTAAATTTGAAACTGGATTAACATGTATTCTTGGTGGATTTGTACAAAATGAATTTATGGCTGCACAAATATATACAAAGTGTCTGGCTCATGCATGTGTGCAGAGTAATGAAAAGATAACAACACTGAAATTATTACATCCTGTCATTGGTTCTTTAACAAAAATGAAGCACACACAACAGATTCCACCACATTATTAACACCCAAATGGAGAAACCTTGTGTGCAAAATTCCATGATTCAGTAGCTCGCAGAACCACCTTTAGCAGCAATAACTCAAGGTGATCATTTTCTGTATGATGATATCTGTCTGTCACATGGCTGTGGAGGAATTTTGACCCGCTCTTCTTTTCAGTGAGTTTGTAGGCGTTTCCTTTATGCACAGCTCTCTTAAGGTCCCACCACAGCATTTTGATGAGGTTGAGGTCTGGACCTTGACTGGGCCATTGCAGCACCTTAATGCCTTTCTTTTCAGCCATTTTGTTGTATATTTGCTGCAGTGCTCGGGATCAGTGTCACAGTCTATGACCCAGTTTGAGCCAAGCCTTAGCTGTCAAACAAGTGGCCTCAAAGTAATTTCCCCCTGGGGATTAATGAAGTATTCTGATTCTCACATTTGACTCTGGAATACTTTGGTATACAGAGGAGTTCATGGTCAACTCAGTGACTGCAAGGTGCCCAGGTCCTGTGGTTACAAAATAAGCCCAAATCATCACGCCTCCACCACCGTGCTTGACACCTGGTGTGAGGTTTTTATGCTGATATGCTGTGTTTGGTTTTCACCATATGTGAGGCTGTGTATTATTGGCAAATACCTTCATTTTGGTCTTGAAGAAGTCGCGTGGTTTGTTCAGATGCAATTTTGAAAGCATAAGCTGTGCTTCCATGTTCATTTTAGCGAGAAGAGGCTTCCTCTTGGCAACCCTTCCAAACAAGCCATACTTGTTCAGTGACGTGACAGTAACATTTACCATGCTAACTGTGACCTGTAGAGTCTGTTATGCAACTCTTGGGTTTTTACAGTTTCTCTGAGCATTGCCCAAATTGACCTAGGGTGTCCACACCTGGAAAGATTGTGGCATTGTGTTAACACACACATGTACGTGTCAGACCAGCAAACCTCCAGAACTTCTGCTTTTATAGAGATGCTCACACTGGCTGATGATTCAGGTGCAGAAATTATATCTGTGATTTGTCTTCTTTTAGTGCACCTATTTGCCTTAATGCAGTAGTAGTGGACCAGGGATCTCTAATAATTTGTAATAATTGCGGAGATGGAGTCATTGTAATTCTGCATTAAGGTGCTATGTCTGCAATTCATAAATTAAAAATTCCACTGCGAATGACCTACCAAGGAAGTCCGATTGCACCAGAAACCTTGAAGCATGATGGTAACATTCATAGTTGCATTTTGTAAGGCTTTTGATGAGGTATTATGTAGCTTTTACACACAGATGTTTGTAAAGTGGAGTAAAACTCTGCAAAAACACATATAGCAATTTGTAAATCACAGGACATATTGATACTAATTCAATGCAAAGTGCTATTTTTGATACTGCCAAATATCTTAGAAACCTGGTGATTCTCATGTAAGTTGTCAGGTGTTCATATTCCTGCCCTTGATTTTTGCACGTTGTCTTGCAATTACGAGAAAACTCTCATAATCAGGATCAGCAATGAGAATTTTCATTGAGTTGCATGAACAAATATAAGCAATAAAAAGGTCTTAAGTTGTTCCATACAGTCCAACATGCTATATGCAAAAGTCTTGAGCCAACACTCATTTCTTTGTATTTTGTTTTAAAAGAGCCAGACGTTCTTGGCTTTTTAAAATGTTTTTATTTTTCTTTGTAAGTGGTCTTGCATGGTCCTTCTCCAGGTTTTCTGAAGATCTTTCAAAGTGTTTCTTTGGACATTGGTTGCTTTTTCACTCTTTTTTAGTCCAGTCCTTGTACCTGATCATTTTAAGAGGAATGTTTTTTGTTTGTTAACCCACGTAACACTGACAAATGAATCATTCAAACATTAAAAAATAACACGTAACACAGGGGATAAGCACAGGGGATAAAATTATGTCTGCACATAATTTTAAACTGTGAATTGACTGGTACTTAAATAGTGTTTTTCTACTCTAACTGAGCACTCAAAGCAATTTTTACTACATTTGTTCCCAATGTATGGGCCAAGATGGCGGCGCGACCTTAGCGCGCGGCTACTCCGGAACCAAGGTGGTTCAATTCAATTCAATTCAATTTTATTTATATAGCTCCAATTCACAACAAAAGTCGCCTCGAGGCGCTTCACACTGTACGAGGCGCTTCACACTGGTGGTGCTTGTATCCCTGTGATTGTCCCTGATTTGACCCGGTATCCGGGTGTTCGGGTGTGCAGATGCCGGGACAGTGGTGTTTGTGTTCGAAAGTTGGAGGTTCGAGGACAACCAGATGCCATCGTAGCTCCATCCACAGATGATGCTAAATGGCAACCCAGCGGCGTTGTTTTTCATGACCTGCCGGGCAGCGTCCGGGAAACCAAAGGATTTGGGTTCTGGGGGGAGTATGGTTGCAGGGCTGATGCTGCAGCTGAGCGGTTTCTGGGGGCTCCGATCTCGGCTTGCTGTGTGGACCGGGCCTTCAGTCCTCGGAGTCGCCTGATGCCAGTGGCCGGGGAAGAGGACATCACGGGCGGGGTGTTGTGCTGGGCCGGAGGCGGGCCCTGACTGGCTGACATTACCCTTGTATGGGGCACCAGGTCCTGGTGGAACGCTATTTCGTTTCACTGTGTATTTATATGCAGCTGAAATGACAATAAAGTGATCCAATCTAATCCACTTTGCTTAGTTAATCTATGAAAAACACCCAGGATTAACATGGCCTGACATCCATAAAATAGTAATTTTGCCCCAGCAAGGTGACTCCCGTAGAGCTAGTAGCTGAAAACTTGGCATACCTCATCATGGTGTTTAGCATGTCCTCAAGAAATTTGAGGAACCTGAACAAGTGGAAGACAAATTAAAATAAGCAGCCCTAAAAAACTACATCTACAGCAGAGGAACAGTAACTAAAAATCATGGCTTTAAGACACAGTAAAGAATCCACCAATGACCTGACACAGGACCTGGGAGATGCATCTGGACCTTGACTTGACTACTACTGTTCACTGAAGCCTCATCAGAAATGGGTTCAATGGATAAAGCCATTCTTAAGGAAGGGTAGCAGGGAGAAAATCTGTGGCAATAGGTCTTATGGAGTGATGGATTAAAATTGGAAATTTTTGCTTCAAATCATTGTCAGTATGTATGGAGAAGATCAGGAGAGAGGTCCAACAGTGAGTATCTATAGCCTGTAAAACACGGTGGAGGCTCTCACTGTTTGGACTGCATTTCAGCCAGTGTTGTTGGGGATCTTGTCAAGGAATTATGAAGACAGAAAAATACTGTCATATTTTGATCGACCATGCAATATCATCTGTAAAGTGTCTGATTGGCAATGGCTTCATTTTTCAGCATTACATTGATCCCAAAAACACTGCCAGTGCAATAAAAGCCTGCCTGGATTGAAAACCACACAATGGAACACTATCTGTCATGGATTGGCCTCACATGGGCCCAGACCTCAACATTATTGAAGCAGCGTAAGATCATCTTGACAGAAAATAGAACACAAGGTAGCCAAACAAACCCAAAGAAGATCTTTGGAATGTCCTTTAAGAAGCCCAGATAACTATTCCTGAAGGCTACTTAAAGAAAATCCAAAAAAGCTAGCCTTCAGTTCAGGTTGTGTTGAAGAATAGAGGAGCTCACACCAAATACTGACTTTCAAGCTGGTTAGACTTTTCTAAACTCTGGTTTTTCCTTATGTACTGCATATCCATCTATGTTTGCACATCTTCACTAGATTATTGCACCTATGTACCATTTTCTAGGTAACATATTAAGGAATAAGTGGTGGCTTGAGACTTTTGCACAGTGCTATAATTCAGGGATAGTTGTGGATGTTTGTGACTATAGATCTATATGTGTACGACTATAGTTTACATGAGGAATCTCCTGCCTTATTACCTCTGAGAACAAAAGAAATAGAAAAGAAATGAGCTACTTGTGTCTGTTCATTATCAGTTTTTAAATATTTATACTATTGTAACAGATCTAGAAACACATCAGCTAAATATGCTACTTTTTGGAAAACACAGTGTACCAAAAACAGAATGTTAAATGCCTGTTTCCTTTTCAGCATATTTTCAAACTGCACCTGTTGAGCTACCATCACATTTAAAGAAAAAGAAAAGAAAGCTAACTTTTAGTTATAAAAAGATATGTTTCTTCTCACATAACTGCACAAAGACCACCTCTCATCACAAATCCAAACCTTCCTATTATACTTTTCATGTGGCTGTGATTCACATGTTCTTTTTCCAGATTTAATTTGATGACTGGCGCTGCGTGGGGTCAACGAGAGAGTGTTTGCTCGAGTGGATCCACTTAAGTTCATCTGTCACTCCTGTTCTGAATTCAGATTTAGTTTTATTTTCAAGCCCCAAATAAAGCAGACAATATTGAAGCTGTCAGCTGAAGGTTCGTACAGTTTTCAGGGTCTGTCAGGTTCCAGAACTATTGCGAATGCTGATGAGTGGGCTGACGTGCTTTCTGAAAATTTGGTTTATTTAGTTTTTTCTGCTTCTGCTGTTTAAATTGCAGTGTGAAATCAAGCAGCTGTGGAGCAGCACAAAGACATTTAGTTAAATCAAAATGTGTTACGTTTAGGTTCATCATAGCCCTTTAAATCAGTGCTGGTGACAGTGAGTGATCTCAGAGCATTATGAGTAGCTTTATGAATTGTTATTCCCCTCTTCTTTGCAGCTTTGGCCAGCAGGCCAAGCATGGCACGCTGATGATAAATTAAAAACTGAAACCACGTGATGTGATAATGAGCCTTACTGGTTGAATCCCTTTCCTGGCCAGAATTAGTATCATACGTCTGCTGGAGAAGTCTGCAGGGGTGGACGCTTTCTTACTGTATTGCATACTACACAGCCGGGGCCGCTGTGGCTCAGGAGGTAGAGCGGGTTGTCCTCCAACTGGAAGGTTGGTGGCTCGATCCCTGGCTTGTCCAAGCGTCCTTGGGCAAGACGCTGAATCCCAAATTGCTCCCGATGCCGCCATCAGAGTGCGGATGTGTGCATGATAGTTAAATGTGCTTGAAGGCATAGAATAAAGTGCTCTATGAATGAGTGCTCAGTTAGAGTAGAAAATCGCTTTCATAAGCACTGGTCCATTTACACGCTTGTTTAGCACACAAATATTGACTGCAAAATGTCTCACAGAAGTATTCTCTGTCTTTTGGACATTTTGCCACTAAAATCCTAAAATCCTGTTCTAAAATCTTGTATCCTTCTCATGAACGCATGACTCAGTGTGATGAAAGAGCCTGGATGTCATGACAAGATCAATTTTCAGCTGTGTAAAACCCCTCAATCCTCACTGATTCCCAGCTGTAAAAAATTGTTTACAGGCCATAAAGCCTACAGAAAATGTCAATTTTAAGTTCAGTAACAAAATACTGACAGTCCCAGAATATTAAATTATGCTCACCTGAATTAGCAGCTGTCCCTTTATCATTACCCTCTCTAATGAACTGTAACCATACAGACAGATTCACACTAAAACTGCCTGTTATGACTTTCTGAGACTCTTCAAGTTTGTAGCCACATACACAAAGAGAGAGCAAGACCAAAGATGGAGTACACAACAGGCAACAATTTGCTCAGCTTCTCCTTTGCTGTCTGTTCTCATAATGCTGAGACACCCATACACTGACACGCATGATTTGGGATGTCCCTGAGCTTTCTTGAGGAGCTTTAAATACCATTGTGTCTGAATAGCATTGAGCAGCATTGAAAGATGACTGTGGACATCTGCATGAATTCTCCCAGCCTTGAAACAATCTTACATTTTGAGATGCTGCTTCAGAATACAGATTCTTTATTAGGAGAGATGCACTGACTTTTTCTTTTTCTTTATTTTTGTTGTGTTAAATCTATAGGAGTATGTACTGTATATACGCTGCCTGGCCCAAAATGCAAATCAGATTCTAACACTTCATTGCACTGCCTTTCTTGGCATCTTTTCAGCAAGCTTATAAAATTTCACAAGATTAATTTTTCCCAAGATCTTGGAAGAGTTGGACGACTGCTTAACAGGGATGTCATGATACCGGAAATTTAGTGGTCAGTACCAGTACCAGTTAAGTGACTGGATTCTCAATACCAAATTTGATACCACAGCGAAATAAAAAAGCCACATACTTAAGCATCTTCTTCTTCTTCTTTCAGCTGCTCCCGTTAGGGGTCGCCACAGTGGCACTGCCTCCATCTCACCCTATCCCTGCATCCAATTCCTTCACACCAACCCTCTGCATGTCCTCCTTCACTACATCCATGAATCTTTTCTGTGGTCTTCCTCTTCTCCTCCTGCCTGGCAGCTCCATCTTCTTTGTCCACTATCCCTCCTCTGAACATGTCCAAACCATCTTAGCCTCATCTCTGTGACTTTATCTTCAAACTTCTCAACTTGCACTCTCTTCTTCACCTCTCTTGTGCTCTGTCTGTTGCTTTGGATGGTTGATCCCAAGTATTTAAAATCATCCACCTTTCACCACCTCTACTCCTTGCATCTTCACCGTTCCACCTGCCTCCCTCTGATTCACACACATGTACTCTGTCTTGCTTCT